>CAHIKZ030004230.1:1837500-1880000 GCA_903632075.3 Acanthosepion pharaonis
TGTACTATAAATAGGTATTGATTGTAATTTTACTATAAAAATTGTATTTTTTTTATAGTTTCCAAAGTTCTCTTGTTTATTGGAGTTCCATTATTTGCCCATAGCTTGGGCCCTATCAGTTGCTACGACCCCGGCTCAGGTTGAACCTGGGAACAAAAGCAATTAAAAGATGTTTCCATTCTCCTCGAAAGCTCAAATCTTCCTATCAGAGGTCTTGCTGCCGGATGTCGTTTATTGTCATAACCGGAACTAGAGGAAATTTTGGTGAATTGTTAAGTCAACGTATAATACTGAGTAAAGCGCACCTCAGTTAATGCCAATTTCCCCTTTTTCTCACCTAAGTCTCTCTTAAGTTCTGTGGATTAGATTCCTGAAAGTCACGGCTTGGTGGCGACTTCAATAAAATATACAGGTTACGATGGATAAATTTTCGTCTAAATGACGCAAAAAATGAAAATAACGCTAACATCTTATTTTAACGGATATATTTACCAAAATAACAAAAAATATCTTGAAATACTAAAAAGTAAATTTATTCAATAAAATCGCCATTGGATTCAACCACAGCCTCCAGGATACTTCGGAATCTACCGAAACTCTTATGGGGGGTTTCCTTGTTTAAGTTGATGAATGCTTCTAAAATCCTGGTCTTCAGTTCCTCTATGGTGTTACAAAGAGTTTTGTTCGTGTCTCGCTCAACTGCATCCCACACATAATAATCAAGGGGTTGCAGTATGAGGAGTTAGGTTGTCAGATGTAAGGGGTGATGCGGTCGTAGAAATTGTCTGACAGGCATGACTGCTTTTGGAGCATGGTACAGAGTCCTGTTGACGAACATAGGATCTCCTAGCAGTCATCCTCTTGACCCAGGACATCACTACCGCCTCAAGGCACTTGATGGTATGATGCAGAGTCATGTTACAGGCACAATCTTGACCCTGGACATCACTATCTCATCAAGGCACTTGATGTCGGCCTCTGTTTTGAGTCTGAGACCCGCACCAATAAATTCGTGAGTTCTTTTCTTCCCAGAACGATCAGAGTGAGTTTTCCCAGCTGCCGTACCTTTTTAATTCTAATTAAACACATCCAACTCTTTCTGACCACTCTGCACGGTCCTCAGATGACATCCAAACAGTCTAAAATGTCCTTATTGGAGCTTCTTGTGCTGGCACAATCTTGACCCTGGATATCACTAGCTCCTCAAGACACTTGATGTAGGCCTCCGTGTTAAGTTTGAGGCTCTGTAGGAAAATGAATGGAGGAATAAAGTCGCGATCACATTTGAACACTCCAAACACCTTCGTAATCACCATTAGACTCATCCAGCTCTTTTTGAATGATCTTCACTGTGCTCAGATTTATACCCAAACACTGAAATGTTCGTATTGGAGCTTCCGGTGCGAATGTCAAGCAGTACAGTATGCCGTTTCCAAATTTCTGGCGAAGTAAATTGGATCATGTTGCTCTTTTTGTTTCTCACAGACGGTCGCCAGCTGACCCTACTATACTGTAGAGTCAACAAAATAAATGACATATTTTTGTGAAAACCGGATTTCTGTTCAATAGCACGAACTCAAGTATTATGGATATATTTTAATCGACTTCCCGCCTGAAGACTAATGCTATATACGCTATCTATCCTTAGAAACCTTTTTCACACAACTTGTGTCAAGAATGCTGCTAGCCATAAGGAACAATCGAAGATTTCCTTTTCAGCATATCGCTTCATTATGGCTTCAAAATTCAAAAGTGGGAATGATATCGGATAAGTAACAACCAAACCCATATTTACCTAAAATAAATGAGTTTATTCAAAACGTGTACGCAGTTCCAATGCATCGAATGCGAGTTTTATTTTTAATCTTTCGGCCATCTAACACCATCAAACGTGCCTAGAATTTTATTTGTATCCGGCTCGCGTTCGTGTGTACATGGTCAGAATATTCAGTGAAGACTGCATGTACAGGGTGTGATAGATAAATTGTCGTCTAAATTACGTAAAAATGAAAATGACGCTGACATCTCATTTTAACAGATATGTTTACCAAAATGGCACAAAAATATCTTGAAATACCAAAGAGTAAATGCATTCAATAAAATCTCCGCTGGCTTCAAGCACAACCTCTAGATGCCTTCAGAATCTGCTGCATCTCTTGTGGATGGTCTGCTTGTTTAAGTTGGTGAATGCTACCATAATCCTTATCTTAATTCCTCTTTGGCTTTACAAAGAATGTTCTTGGTCTCTTGATCACCTGCGGCCCATGCATAATAATCAAGGGTGTTGCAGTCTGGAGAGTTAGGTCGCCAGATATAAGGGGTGATGTGGTTGCAGAAATTGTCTGACAGCCTTGACAACTTGTGTAGCATGGTACAGAGACCTGTTGACAGACATAAGATCTCCTAGCAGCCACCCTCTTAACCCAGGACATCACTACCGCCTCAAGGCACTTGATGGTATGATGCAGAGTCATGTTACAGGCACAATCTTGACCCTGGACATCACTACCTCATCAAGGCACTTGATGTCGGCCTTTGTTTTGAGTCTGAGACCCGAACCAATAAATTCGTGAGTTCTTTTCTTCCCAGAACGATCAGAGTGAGTTTTCCCAGCTGCCGTACCTTTTTAATTCTAATTAAACACATCCAACTCATTCTGACCACTCTGCACGGTCCTCAGATGATAACCAAACAGTCTGAAATGTCCTTATTGGAGCTTCTTCTGCCAATCCCAAGCAGTTAGCATGTGGTTTCTAAATTTCTGGCGTAGTAAATTGGATCATGTTCCTCTTTTTCTCACAGACGGTCGCCAGCTGACCCTACTATACTGTACAGCCAACAAAATAAAATAAAAACAAACAACGCTCATGCGTGAAATTAAAAATATAAAATGGCGGCATTTTATACATTGCAGCTTGTACTATTACCACTGATGTAATGTTGCTTCAGGGGCTGGTTGCGTGTTCATTCACTACAAAAAATCCTTTGTTATGATCTAAGACACACTTTCAATGGATTAAGTGAACATGACTTTAAAATTAAACAAAATACGATCTTAAAAGAGATATGGCCAGAACAGTTTCGGTCATTTACTTAAGTCACTAAATTTCTCGCGAAAGAATATCGAACGAAGAAGAAAAATAATGAAAAAAAAAAAATTGAGACCGAAGACTGAAATCGTAAAATATAGCTATACATATAAAGAGAACAAAGATTTTTCGCCGTCATACATTGTCGACAGGCGATACAGAATCACAAGCAAAAGTCAGAAACCACATCACTTGAGGTTTTTCAATAGCAGCAACAGCTAAGACGAATTGCACATACAACTCGAATAAAAAAAAATACTGACATAATCATGGAGTACTATTGCTATATTTGGGCAGGGATTGCCTAGTTCTCACTATCGAGTCTGGATTGAGTTCAAAAGCATCTCCGCGTCATTGTGGGTGACAAATTGTTTCCCACCTTGCGAACACTTTCTCCTCGCAAGACTCTCATTGCCCTATTGCTATGTCCATGGAAAATGCTCAGACGAAACACATTCCTTAGTTCCACTAGTTCTAAACTTCTCGGCTAGCACACACCATGTTATGTATATTGGAGAGAACCATCCTCATTGCCTCCGTATTCCATTGGTGAGAAGTAAGTTCCACTCGAGCAGCAGCTTCTCTCAAACCACAGCTCTGTGGAACAGACTCCCAAGAGGATATTTCCCCAATCACTACAATCTTCCCCTGTTCACGTCTAGGGTTAACCGTTATCCACATATTGGATGTGGCAAGCACCTCACAGCTGTATTGTAGCGAAATAGCGTATAGAAAGCGCATTCCTTGGCTTCGCCTGTTCTAAACTTTACGGTTAAGAATCACCCTGCCTTTCACATTGTAGCAAATCATCCTCATTCCCTCCGTATTCCATTGGTGTGAAGTAAGTTCCACTCGAACAGCTTCTTCCTGCGAACGGCTGCTCTCTGAAACCGACTCCCAAAATCTACAACCGAATACTACAATCTTAAGCTGTCCAAATCTAGGGTAAACCGTTATCTTCAAGTATCAGCATAATCAGCATGATCCCTTCTTACTCTGTAACTCTTTATTTCGAGTGGCTCTCAGGTCTTGTACAGTTTGAAACACACTCTTACAAATGTTCACATGCTGTCATGATACACTACTTAAACGAAAATGTTAGATAGGAAACCTCTATCAATATTGGAAATTGTGATAAAAGCTACCGGGCATGAGAGACCTATTAACAAGAAAAATACTTTAAGAGAAAGATTTTATAAATTTCAACCGACAGCAGTACTGACTATTCGGTCAGTGAATGCTGAATGTTTCTTTATAAGGAAACATCTAATATTATCCCTATCCTTACGAGTACCAAACTATACCATGTACTTAATGAGATTTGTGCTAAGAAAAAAAATTATCGCATGACTTTTCAAACGATGTTATTTATATTAAGATTCCGTTAAACACCAGATTGTATGAAAACTGAACCTGCTTTCATTATGCCAGAAGAAATCAATTATTTATTTCCCTAAAACACAAATATTTGATTTAACTAGATGGTGAGGTTGACGAAGGTGTGCAAAAAAACAAAAAAAAACAAAGTAAAACGTGGCATCAAGAATCAATAAAAGGCATTTGGCAAGAAAGTGAATTAATTTTCCTGCTGTATTAAATAATCATACTTATTATAAAACCCAGGTTGTGTGTGTGTGTGTGTGTGTGTGTGTGTGTGTTCGTTTATATATTGGATCGGATTTCCTACATTTTTCAACCGATTTCAACAAAACTTCACAGGACTACGTAAAATTACCTTGCGGTTGTTCTGACAGCTCCAAAAATTGGAAAAACACAATTGTTTTTGCACGAAATCAATTTGAAAACACGATTAAGATGCATCACGAGAATGAAAGGGGGACAACTCATATTGAGTTATACTTATTATGAAACCCAGTTTGTTTGCTTGTGTATGTGTGTGTGTTCGTTTATATATGGAATCGGATTTCTTACATTTTTCAACCGATTTCAACAAAACATCACTTTTTTTGGCAGGTAGTGTTTCTTATTCTCTTGCACACTTTTTTCGTTATTTTTACATTCAGAATGCTTTAAAAATTCCATTACAAGACAATTGTTTATAATAAAATTCTATTCAATCGGTAGACTCATAACGATTGAAAACAATGTTTTTGTTTGAGCTTGGTTTTGACCAAAAAAAAAAAAAAAAAAAAAAAACTAATTAAGACATGCGTGTCCGTCAACCTTAAACAATAATCTTTGTCAATTTTATTATTCCGTCTTTATGATGGTCGATACTTGATCTATCTCTTACTGTTACATCCCCGGGCAACGCCGGGCTCTACTGCTAGTAAATAAATAAAATAATAATACAGCATTTTTTCTTACACCAGAATATTTCATTTGGCGTTGACAGTTTTTACAATAGCTAAAATATTCGGGATCGAAGTCAATATCAAAAATTCTCCCGCTCAAGCAACACCAGAAGTAACCATCAACATCGACGGACAACCGGTAAAAATCGTCGATGAATAAGTCTACCTTGGAAACATCATCTCGAATAATGTCGCCTGCGAAAGAGAACAACAGGATCAAAACTACGGACAGAACGCTCTCACACTGGCTCTTCAGCAATTATGGCCTCACCATAAAAAACAAAATCATGTTCTTCCGGGTCCTGGTCCTCTCCACTCTCCCGTACGCTTGTGAAACCTGGACTTTGTATTGTTGTGAAATCAAGTGTTCTATCCAGGTATCATAGCTTCTAACCCTGGGAGTATATAGTTAATCTAAAAACAGATGAAAAATTATCAGATAACAGCAGAATTATGTAGAAATAAGCCCACTCTCATAGGAAAAAAAGTGAATTGTTCTGCGTCGATTTCAAAGTAAAGCCAATGGCAGCTAATCTCAGAACCGCTGCCTACAGACGTAAGCTGCATATGTTAATTTACTTACCTTATTTCTCTCTGAACAAATTTACATTAACAAACATCGTATTACTTATCCACAAATACTCTTTCTTTTTCCCACATAAGTGAATATATGATTATTTTCTAAGCGTAGCTTAGATGTGGCACAAGGACGAAAGTATGGAGCACCTAGTGAGGATCGAACTCACTTTTCAGTCATAACTGACCTAGCGAGACAAGCTTGCTAACCACTACACCACCCTGAGGTGCCTAAATATATTCGACATTATATCTGTATACACAGTGATTTTCCAAGTTTAGCTTAGATGTGGCACAAGGACGAAAGTAGGGGGCACCCAGTGCGGATCGAACTCCATACTAGGTCGTAATTGTTCTAATATGGTTATTTTCTAAGCGCAGCTTGGATGTGGCACAAGGACGAAAGTATGGAACTCCTAGTGAGGATCGAACTCACTTTTCAGTCGTAACTAACCTAACGAGACAAGCTTGCTATTACACCACGCCAAGGTACCAACAAATATTCGACATTATATCTGTACACACAGTGATTATCAAAGCGTAGCTTAGATGTTGCATAAGGTCGAAAGTCAGATGCACCCAGTGAGGAACGAACTGACTACTCAGTCGTAATTGTTCTAGCGAGACAAGCTTGCTAGCCTTAACACCGCCTCGAGGAGCCCAGATGTGAATATATGTATAACGTTTTGAATTGAGCTAAAACATTTTTGTTTTGTTATTGACTTATATACAACTTCGTTTCTTTCGTCAGTTCTTGATGTTACGAGAAACTACAAACTTTGTGCGAAATTCTTTAGATAGGCTCAAGATAAATACAATATTTTTGTCTCTCTAAATATTAATGTCTGACCCCTGCACTTTACATGGTGGAAATTAATGTATGACAATACACTTACTTACTTAATCTACGGCCATAACGCCTGTTCCTATCCGTCGACCTTGGTCAGTGCGTCGATAGGTGACCACTTGCGAATACCTGATGCTGTAAGTTTGAATGTGCGGGTGGTGTAATTAATAACAGCTTGGAATTGGAAATTGGAGAGCCGAGGTCAAATTCCAAGTTCGTTATGTTAACACATGCAAATACCCTTGGGGAAGATATCAATACACATCTTCTCCTCCCAGCTATGGGTTAAATGGTAGGAACTGTATCTTGAAAACGTTATTATCTCATAAAAAGGTATATTCTTATAATCTAAAAATAATTTATGGCATTAAACATAATGAAAAGGTTGATAAGCCGTAAAACACATTACAATTAAACAGAGGACAAAACACGTCGGTAAAGAAAAAAACATCTTTTTGTTTATATTCATATTGTCTTTTTACATATATTGTTTTCTTTATTTCTATAGTCTTTTATATATAAATAAAATAAATCCTAAAGAGCCAGCAAAACGTACCTTATTTATTTACCCTCGCTCTGCTTAGCGTATTGAGCACTCTACGTTTACCTTGTCTACTTGCTTGGTTTTTTTTCTATGGACTAAAGATTTAAGGCACTGGACGATTTGTTCGGCCTGTTCTAATGGTTTTAGTTCTTATTTTTTTCCAATTTTTTTTTCTCAGGTACCGAATTGTTTTGGCATATCTAGTATCCGATGTTTTTTTTTTGTTTTTTTTTCAAAATGAGCATTACTATTAGTAGGCTTATATATATATATATATATATATATATATATATATATATATATATATATATATATGTGTGTGTGTGTGTGTGTGTGTGTGTGTGTGTGATTCCATCGCTACATAAGAGTTCTCATGTTTCAAAAGCAAAAGCTAAAAAGAAAACAGTTCTATTTCGTCCTCAAGCGAATTTCGGAATTCCAAAAATCGCTTGAGGATAAAACAGAGCTGTTTTTTTTTAGCTTTTGTTTTTGAAACATGAGAACTCTTATGTAGCGATGGAATCATATTTTTAAAATAATTATAATTTAGGCTCTTCTTGTGTATTGAGCACTATTTTTTAAACATAAAAAACAAAAATAATAAAGAACTTTGTATTATTAACCTAACGGTTCTTTCCTATTTTTCTATATTTGCAGACAACCCCCACCATATATATATATATATATATATATATATATATATACACACCTGTAACTTTACCCACGCGCATATATATGAGGAAAATATACATATTAGGTTAATATATACTTATATATATATATATATATATATATATATATATATATATGTCTGTGCATGTGTATGGGTCTGTGTGTACGTGTGCGTGCATGTGTCGTTATATGTGTATGTGTACTATTTTAAAATAGTGTTAATTCATTTACTTTAATATATATTCTTTTGTTCCTACAACTACCAAAAAAAAAAATACAAAACAAAAAATTAAAGGAGATTCAAAGAGATAAATTCAAATTTAAGACCCAAAATCAACCGCTAAGCGGAACTGATTATGCCTTGCCTTTGAGAATTCTTCACGTGAACCAATTTTATCTTCTTTGATACGTGGCAAAATCGATGTAAGTCCTGGATCAGAATCCACTCACAGCGGTTTAGAGAACGGATCAATGTTTCTCCTAAACCAGAGACTCTGCTTCGTTGATGGGTTAAGCTTCGGTTACAACGGTTGATATTTTTTAAGGTCAATTGTTGATCAATTCTCGATGCTTTGACATTATTCCTACATTGGCTTTTTGGCACAAATCTTATTAACAGATCTGACTTGGAAAAGCCAAGCCACACGCTTGTTCAATCGGATTCCTAAAGTATTTGCGGATTATATATACTGAACACATTGGTTCCAAAATATGTAAAAATATGCTATTATGTATTTAAAATTAACGTCTCTACAGGAAAGATGCAAAAGATATTACCTACTATTAACCTGAAAATTCATATAGATGCCTACCTAAATACAGTTCGGACAAATTGCAGTTATTATTTTAATTACTGAATAAACTCTTTGCGAATTCAACGGCTATAAAATACCCAGGGATAATTACCATATTGCTGCATTAAATATTTGATCTTAACAAATTTAATGAAATTTTGTAATAAAAATATTAGTATGAATGCAGGTTATTAGTTAAAGAAGTAAGAGGGTACAAATAAAACATTAAAAACTGACAATGTTTTGCCTTTCACTGAATCAGACCTTCACCGTATGAGAGGAACACCTCGACGTGCTGTAATGGTTGGACATCTGGTCTCTCTAAAATAATTACGACTGAGTAGTGAGTTCGATCCTCACTAGCTGACCCAAAATGTCGGCTTTTTGTCACATCTGGTCTACGCTTAGAAAATCAACTTATATGAGAGCGTTATTGCATCTTCTATCTCATCCATTCTTCTTTTCTTTCTTTCTTATTATCCATGTATTCTTCACTAAAACCACACAGCATCTCCGATATACGAGGGTCGGCTGAAAAGTACATAGGCTGACCACGATATAAATGCAAGTATAGACCTCTGTTGGTAGACTAAAATACAACCAAGTGTACTTAGATAACCGACCAGCAATTCTTCCTTTATGTCTTCCTGTTTGCCTGCAATCAATACGGAATGGTTCATTAATTATCTGAAGCAATGCCATGGCGTGACTAACGCGCGAAATGAATAATAATCAAAATTTGAACAAGATATTTATTTGTGCATATGTGCGTGTCTGGCCGCGCGGCGGTATATGGGTTTAATTAAATAACCACGATCATTTGAAACTCAACATCGAAATAAGGCACTATATAAGATATAAAGTAAGATTTTAACAAACAAATCCAATAAAGATACAATTAATATTTCTCAACAGATGTGCCAACTTTGTCGACGACAACTTCAAGTCTCTCAGGAATAGTTCGAATCGAATTTTTGCACAATTCTGATATTATCGAAGTTGTCGAAGCTTCAATGCAATTCTTTGAATCTTGATGTGTTTCAGGTGTTTTATTGTAAATCGCATACTTGATAGCTAACGCTCTAATCTTTTCATATTCTACTCTTTATTCCTGCATGCAGCCAGCCTAACGCTATTTCAGCGGCGTTAACACTTTTATCCCCGCTTATAGACATCTGCTTTCTAATCTGTATCGAACATTAAGTGAGCTGGAAATGGTTCAGTGCGTACTGCGGACGAGTCATTTCTACAAAGTCCTGGGTATGACGATAAGCTACATCCGTCAGCAAGGCTTACGATTGAGAGATTGGAGATTTGGAGAAATGTGGAGCCACCTCTGAATTGCTGTTGTTCCCAGATCCTATGTGTCCCGAGGTGGTATTACCTGTTCGGGACCCAGCTATGGGAAAAGACTGAACTCAAAAAAAAAAAAAAAACACAATGAAAATATAAAAATACATATTTATAGTAAAATGGCCAGTATACATATTTATAATAATTTGACCCACAATACATGTTCATAGTAAAATGACCAACAATAATTTTTATTACAAAATGACCAAAAATACATATTCATAGTAAAATGGCCAGTATACATATTTATAATAATTTGATCCACAATACATGTTCATAGTAAAATGACCAACAATAATTTTTATTACAAAATGACCAAAAATACATATTTATAGTAAAATTGCAAACAATATATTTTATCTGTACTTGAAGGCATGTATTAACGTTCAAGATATATTTTGTTGAAGATATAAAATTGTGTTAAAAATATTTAGTTTTCGGCATAATATGACCCATTGACGTTGACTTGCCGCTAAACGAAATCAACCAACCATGTCTACCAATCTAGACAGTGCGAACGACAGGCGAACAAAGATTTCCAAATAATTTTTTTTTTTTATTTCAGAGTCATTTTGAGACAATATGTAGTAAACATAAAGTCATGGTGTCATATTCATTCTAAGGCCAGTTATCAATGGCATAACAAGTCTTCCCAGTGTGCCAGGGACCGGTACCATATTTGTGCCATATAATTATTTAATTACGATCCGAGAAAATAGTATTTGAATGTCCACACAATTATAGCATTTATAACAGAAAAATATAATGAACTTAATAAAAGTTAAAAATATCAACACCTCTACGGGTTATTTAATGCGGAAATCTAAATATTTTGTACACAGTTTTATGCCTTCAACTACAGATATTTTGTACATAATTTTATACATTTAGGTTTGTTGCCTGATGTTGTTTAGCGGCATATCAACACCTCTATGGGTTACTTAATGCCGAAATCAAAATATTCTGCACGCAAATTTATGCCTTCATCTACCGATATTTTGAACGCAATTGTGTGTCTACAACTATAGATTAAATGTATTGCTGATTATTTTGCTATATATTGTTGATCATTTCCTATAAAATGTATCGTTGGTCATTTTACTGTGAATATGAGCTATTGGTCAGTTTTATATAAAAATGTATTTCTGGTATTTTTACTATAAAAATAGTTTGAAGTGATGTGTTTCTTTAACGGAATATCAAATCTTTATTGAGCGATTTAATCCCGAAAATTAATTTTTTGGGGTACGTTAGTAAAATTTTTTTTTATTATTCTTTTAAAATCTACTTCTGGAAATTTTGTTATTTTACTATTAAAAATCTATTGCTGATCTTTTTACTATAAATATGTATTTTTATACTTTCATAGTGGCTTTGCTCCACTTTTGGTGTTTATTATTTTCCCATTGTCTGGGAACCTGACTGGTGCTACCTCACCGGGTAAGGGTGGCTCTGGGAACAAGAGCAATTAAGAGGTGGTCCTATGCTTCTCAAAACTTTCTGATCAAAAGCCTTGCTGCCGGATGTAATTTATCGTCATACCCAGGACTATGGGCTAATTGAAACATGTAACCCTAATAAATCTAAATCTGAAATGAAAATGTTAAAAATAACAATGTATCCCGGAAGTCTCGATATCCCAATAGTCTCGATATTCCGCCAGTCTCGATATCCCGCCATTCTCGATATTCCGCCAGTCTCGATATCCCGCTGTCACGATATCCCGCTAGTCTTGATATTTCACTAGTCTCGATATTCCGCCAGTCTAAATATTCCGCCAGTCTCGATATCCCGCCAGTCTCGATATTCCGTCAGTCTCGATATCCCGCCAGTCTCGATACCCTGCCAGTCTCCTGTGGCGTGTAATGTGATTACTGTTTCTTTGTTTCCTGAAAATTCTCTGCGTACCGGCAGACGATGGCTCGCATATCGGTACAGATACCACAATGAGTAGGACTGCCCTAGATGATGCTAAATACTGTCATTTCTTTAAATACTGGTGCACCAACTATTTCGCTTTACATGTTGTCTTTTCCCGATTAAGAATATATTTATCGACTGTTTCATTTTGAATTGTATATATTTTTTATCGTATCTCTCGTTCCCTTTCATATTCCACGTCTGTGTATTTAGCATCCTGTGTAGGAAATAAGGAACTGGCCTCTGACAAGATTTACATACGCTCATTTATTTCAATTCTTATTGGAAGCTGATAATCATTTTTTTTTCGGTCCATGATGCGTGTACATAATCTTAGGGGTGTAAATTTCCCTGCGCTTCGCGATAAATGTATACAACAAAAGTAAGATGTAAGAAAAAATAGTCAGATTTTATTTATCATAACTTCGAATATTCTGAAACTATTGCGTCTGATAATACTTATTTAATTTTTTTTTAAGCGTTTCACCCCAAGCAAGGCGGGAAGCCACTAGGAGGCAAGGGGTTACAGAAAATTTGGGGCAAGATCAGATAGGAGTGATAGAGGAAAAGATGAGGAGAAGGATAGTGGATAGATCAAGGCAACTGGAGATGTCGATTGACATTACATTTGAATAGTTGGAGATTATAGCTCTCAGGGAAACTGGAATAGGGAAGGGAGTTCCACAGGCGAGAGGTGCGAGACATGAAGCTATTGTAGTAGAAGAGACGGCTACATTTAGAAGTAGTGAAAGTGTGAGAACGGGATGCCAGCCTCGTAGGGCGCTTGAACTCATGAAGTCTGGGGACCAGCGAATGCAGCTCCTCGGAGCAATTGCCATGAAAGTATTTGTATAAAAGACAAAGAGAGGCATCGGCGCGTCTGTGGGAGATCGAATGTAGACGAGATACCAGAACAGAGCCAATTATATTGCATATCCGCCTCTGGATCTTATCAAGAACCCTGTGACAAACAGAAGGGGGTCCAGACCATATATGGCAGCAATACTCCATGCAAGGGCGAATTGTTGATTTGTACATGTGAATGATCGATTCCGGGGAGAAAAATTTCGCGGCACAGGGAGCCAAATTTCCTTGCGGTGGACGAAGCAATTGACTCAATGTATTTGTTCCATCTCAGGTCAGTAGACAAGGTGAGACCGAGCTCTCGAGAAGTTGAGCGTCAGACATCCTAATGGAGGGCAGGGACGGATCAGCATAAACAAAAATCTATTTTATAATAAAACAACATGACTTGAAATATTTATTGGTCACGCAACCTGATCTGCCCTATTGGTTTAATAAGATTTTACAGCATTAATTGTTGACAAGAAGCAAGCTTCAACGAAATATCACGTTCGTATACAGAAAAGTTTGCTAAAGTTCTACGTTTGTATTTCTTGCTTTAACTTTGTTTAGATACATTTACTTATCTTTCAGATTTAAAGGTAATTACATAGGTAAAAATTCTACCTTGTGTTCGCAGTGAATAGTCAGTTATTTATGTGCCATCCGAGATACACGCTTAGGCGATCATGCAGCTTTCGATACATGACTGGGGAGGCTGATTTTTCTAGCAGTAGGTTGTCATTTCTTTAATAAATAAATTGTCGGACTTTGTCCATTTCTTAATATATGACGTCATTTGTTTACATTTGATACGCCATGAGCAGTTATGAATATACGAGATTCATGGAAGATTGAAGTTTATAAGCAGTAAATTCAACCTTGCCAACCGTACGATCCTTTGTGGCCGAGCGGTCAAGTCATGTAAGCGTAAATGACGGTTCCGTATAGGATGCAGGTTCGAATCATGTCAAAGGACGACTATTTTCTATGAAAATTTATCGGCTCTTTATAATAAACAGAGCATTTACTTAAATACTTGTATCTACGAAAAAGAACGTTAAACATAAAAATGTCTTTAATAAATATATTGTCGGACTTTGTCCATTTCTTTATATATATATACAGAGTCCGCCAAAAATATGTATGAACACTTCAGGAAAAGAAATACTTGTCCTTCGTAGTTTTATTTTAGTACGATATTTTCTCGACAGATGGCATTACCCTCATGGCTGTAGCAACAACAAGTCTTAAAGCATGTTGTCTATCGCAAAAAAAAAAAAAAATCCACGTCACTGGCGGCCATACGAAATTGAAAATCCATGTGCAGGAATCCTAGTTGACTCGTTGGCTAACGTAGCCCAAGGAGTAATTCCCGTATTAATAAAAGTCTGGAAGCTAAATGACATCATTTTGAGCATCTCTTGTGATTGTAGAGTTCAAAAGTAACTTGTTTTAATTTAGTGATGTCTGAATAAATTTAGTACTACAACTATCTATACAAGTTATACCTTTCATAATGTGTGCAGACATTTTTGGCGGTTTCTTTCTCCTTCCTTCATTCTCTCTACATACATACATACATACATACATACAAACAAACAAACAAACAAACAAACAAACAAACAAACAAACAAACAAACAAACAAACAAACAAACAAACAAACAAACAAACAAACAAACAAACAAACAAACAAACGAGGCACGGTGGAGTAATGGATAGCGGCTTGGATTGAGGAATCGCAGAGCCGAGTTCGAATTTCCAGTCGAATCCATTGCATTCACTTACGTGCTAATACCCTTGGGAAAGATATGAATCCTCTTCATCTCCCTCCTATGGCTAAAATAGCAGGACAGACTGGGTTCTATAGCCTTGGATGGCAACTGGTCTAGGAGAAGGAAAACTCTGAATTCAAAACCTGCGGAGGGTCTTTTGGGGACCTTGTGGCATTCGGTGCACCAGGTCTCTGTATTCCTCCCTTCAAAAAGTGTGGATGGTCTTGCACGAGGCTTTCACCACAAAAATCAAATCTCATGTGCCGGTGTTGGGCTGTTGGTTTCCTGGAAACTGATCTGCTTGACCCTCATACGTCGAATCTCGATGGGAGAGTCGACTATATATATATATATATCACATTTTGAAATGGACAAAGTCCAACAATTATTTTAAGACATTTTTATGTTTAACATTTTTTTTATAGATACAAATATTTAAGTAAATGCTCTGTTTATAATAAACAGTATTAAACAACATTTACCGGCCTGAATGTCCCAGAAAATTTCACAGAAAATATTTCTCCTCCGACAGTGAAAAATGTGATATAGATATTTACACATGTATGTATGTGTGTAAATATATATGTGTGTGCGTGTTTGAATGTGTGTGTGTGTGTAGAAATTTCTGATAGAGTATATCTATAAAAGGACGATATGAATAAAAACAAAAGGGAAACTTATCTTAGCCGACACGATTTCTCTTTCTTTTATCTAAGCAGATGTAAGGATTGTATTTTGTGACATTATTTGTATAGAAGAGTAAACATATTATTGGCTTTAGGTATAACAGTGCTCATAAATATTCACCAGGTTAATGGAAATGTAATGAAGGGATACAATTCAATGTCTGATAAACGAAAGAGTGTAGGTGATGTTATATATATATATATATATATATATATAGACAAACATTTGTTTATCAAGTGGATGTTTTGGCTTGTCAACTTTGGTAGTTTCTGGAATATGGTAGTCTCAAAAATATTTCACCACAAAATTCTGTTCATTTCAGATAGGTAGATGATTCTCTACAAATATGTGTCCACAAGGCATAATACTCCCTCCAGAGAACGAAATGCGTCGGCGAAGATAAGTTTTCCTTTTGCCTTTATTCATATATATATATATATATATATATATATATATATATGTGTGTGTGTGTGTGTGCGTGGCCTGATCATTGCGTTTAGCATGAAACAGTCTGTCGCCTCTGAGTGTTGAATCAATGTTTACTTTTATATTTACATACTCTCTATCTCTGATTTGAGCACTTTAACCCATAAATATAGCATATCTTAAAACTATATTTCTTCATATATATATATATATATATATATATAAACAAAGGAAAATCTTATCTTAGCTGAAGCGTTAACCAAAAAAATGTAAGGATTTTATTTTACACCGAGTATCTAACAAAACTATAAATACTCTGAAGTTTTTTAAACGTTTTAAATTTAAGAGATGCTCGTAAATATTTATCTGGTTAACTGGATAATCAGCGTACACTATGAAACGAAAGTGAGTAAACAATGTTCTAGTTGATTTTTATTTTATTTTATTTGAATGGGTGGGGTAATTATTTTCTAAGTCTTTTCCTCAGACGAAACGTTGCAAGCCGTTCGCTAGTCTATCGCCATTTCCATGGAAAGAATTCAGACCAAATATATTCCTTAGTCCCAATAGGTCTAATTCTTCATGTCTTCAAGCCCCACCATGACACGAACATTACAGCGAACCACCCTTGTTCCTTTCGTATTCCCTTGGTGAGATGTATATTCCAATCGATCAGCTTGGTGGAATCGTTTCCAAGAGGTTGCATACCCGATAATACTATAATCTAGAGTGAAACGTTTTCCTTCCCCACATATCCTTTATAATCTGATCCACTTATACTGAAATCGTCTACTTCAACTAACTCTTTGTGCTCTCACACGGTGAAAATCAATGTAAAAGTAAAATCAGATTATAAATGATGGGGAAATATAATCCTTTATCGAAAGATAGATAAGACACTTAAATATTTTTTATGTATGGGGATATACATCCAAACTTTTTTTTTTTTTTTTTTTAGATAAATTGATTAGCAGACATTTCTTTTTACAATGAAGATATTGTAAACAATTTGATTAATCTCATTAATTGATTAGTCCTGGGTATGATGATCTTCATTCGGCAGCAAGGCCTCTGATCGGGACATTAGAAGATTTGAGGAGCGTGAAACAACTTCTTAATTTCTGTTGTTCCCAAGTTAGAGTCCAATCTATGGGAAAATATGTGACATCTCAGCAAACCAAAACAAAAACCTATAAAAGTAAAAAAAAAACGTTTTTATTTTAAAAATAACAGCAATACATTTTTATATAAAAATTACCAACAATACATTAATGAACGGGAAAGAACTCTTTCATGAGATTAATCCACATAATATCCCACAATTTCTTAAAGAAATCAAACTGCATTCCAAAATATAATTTCAACAAAAATACAACGTAAAGCATATATCGTCGCCTCTAGTAACTATTCCCAAACAAACATGTATGTGCCCAGAAGCTGAGTATCATCTACTATGTATTCAGTTGTGAAAGCAGAATAACATATATCATATTTCTATTACCTCAATGCTTCCAAGAAAATTAAATTTCTTCATTAAATGACCCATAAAGGAGTCAATATGCCGTTAAACAAGCAAATCAGTCAATCAATAAAAAGCGCTAATATAGCTGAGTATCATCTACTTTGTTATTTAGCCCTCACATCGCGATGACGTGAGGTGAGACAAGGTCGGTTTGGCGTGGGTCACTAGCTCACGTAAACTCAGGCCATGGTCCCCAAATTGTCCAGACCTAGCAATCATAGGTCGCGCTGGCATCGGCTTCAATACCGTTCCTTCTCTTTAGTGCAATGAGGTGGTTACTGCCACGGGCAACTGTTTCCTGGGACCGGACACTTTCCAGTATTTTTCAGTTGCGCTCTCTCCGCACACAGAGACATAACTGATTTTCACTCTGCTCGAAGACAGAGACGCAACCGATAAATCTAAACAGTATGCGTAGAACAAGTAGAATTGTGTATCATTTACCATGTATTCAATTGTGAAAACAGAATAACCTATATCATATTTTTCTACTTCAAAGCTCCCAAGAAAATTAAATTTCAGCATCAAATGACCCGTAAGCAGCTGATAAGCCGTTAAGTAAAGAAATCAAATATAAATCTTAAATTGACCTAGTTATATGAACCAGAGTTTTTTTCCTTCGAGCTGAGACGAAAAATTGATTCAGGGTTTTATTTCGTTTTAATAATTTCAGAAAATCCCTGTGGAAATGAATATCGCAATCATCTTTCACAAGTCATATTTATTAAGCTTCACTTTGACACAAGGATACACGTGGACAATCCTTCTTTCAAAAGATCAAATTTTAACTGCCTTGGACATTAGCATACTATATCTACCATTTTTAACGACATTGAGTCTCTATCTAGGCACAGTAGAGTAACAGATAGCGGCTCAGATTGAGGAATCGGAGAGCCGAGTTCGAATTCCAGTTGAATCCAATACATTCACTTCCGTGTTAATACTCGGAATCTTTTCTTCTCTCCACCAGCTATGATTAAATGGCAGGGCAGACTGAGTTCTATAGCTTTTACCGCAGAAAGAAATGGCAACCAACTGCGTGAAAAAAAAACTCAGTCATGTATCGAAAAATACATGATCACATAACTGACTGACCTTGTACTGGTGAGTCATTTGAAACAATCGCAACTATGTATTTAATAAATACATAATATCAGAGGGGTGTTATGACGTGCTCCAGTGTTTAAAGAACTGGTCTGGCTGGGAAACTCTACTGGGAGTACTATCTTACGACCACTTCACTATGAATCATCAGTTCCCGTACGATCAACAAAGTTAAGCAACGTCGAGTCTGGTCAGTACCTCGATGGGTGACAGATGAATACTAGGTGTTGGTGTAAGCTTAGATGTGCGGCTAGTGTAATGGATAAGGGCTCGGAAATGCTAATCAGGGAACACAGTTTCAATTCCAATTGCGTTCTTTACATCTCGTGAAAATAATCTTGGAAAACATATGAATCCACTTATTCTCACCCCAAGTATGGGCCAATTAGTAAAACTTGTATTACCCAAAGATTATTATATCTCCACCTCCTAAAAAATTCTTCAATCTAAAAATATTTTATGGCTTTAAATAACTTGCAAAGGGTTGATAATCCGTAGAAAACGAATCAATCAATCAAGATTGAGGATCGCATTTGATCCTGACTGAATTCTCCATAATTTTCGCCTTGTGCCAAACTGAGATAATCTTACATACATACATACAACGTGATATATATATATATATATATATATATATATATATATATATATAAAGTTGCAAATTAAAAAATAATAATGTTTTATTTTATGAAAGTATTTATTTATTTATATATATATTTGATATTTCAGATTGTCCTCAATCTTTCATCAGAAATAACTGTTTGTTACAAATAAATTAAAATTACTGTTTGTTAACAAGTAGCGTCCGTCGCGGCGGACGTCACGTGATATGGAACGTCACTGTTCGGATATTCCTAACTTAAATCTAACTGTCATAAATATTTTAAATGTTGTTTAAAATTTTTTTTTAACTATATCTAAAAAAAATTGCTTAAGTATTGAAATATTTATAAAGATTTAAAACACCCAAGTCCCTATTCAACCCTAGTTTGTGTGTATTTAATTTTAAAATCCAATATGTTTCTTTTTTTTTCTGCGTGTGTATGTGGGACTAAAATCGGAATCTATCAATAAACATTTGCAGTTTTCTAATGAGTGTCCTGATTGATTAATATATATATATATATATATATATATATATATATATATATATATATATATATATATATATATATGTGTGTGTGTGTGTGTGTGTATTATGAAATGGACAAAGAACGACAATTATTTTAAGACATTTTTATGTTTATACGTTCTTTTTTTTATTCCCAATTGAATAAAATTCCCAGGCCCGGTTGAGTGCTGGTTTATAAAGACACCACACTTCCGAGTTAAAGTCTATATGTGCGTGAATGAACTTTTGTCAATCAACAAGTTGCATAAAATAAAATATATTAAGATAGCCGAAACAGGACAAGACTGGATTCAAATAAATAAATTTTTTTAAAAGGAAAAAACAAGTAACTTTTTAAAAGAATATGTTGATTTTAGAAAACAAGATGGCTAAAAGGCAGGAAATTTAACAGATTCTGTCAATTCATGATAATATTTCAAGGAAAATACTCACTGCGAGTTTTTATTTAATGTGTGAATGAGTAATATTTTTTTTTTTTTTTTTTACTGGTTCAAAACAGATTTCTGACGAGATCCAAAGTGGACGACGGATTGATGAATCTGCATCGTCTGAAGGACTTTGAATTATCCTCAGGGCCGAAAAGTTAATTCTTTGTAGATCATCTCGTAGAAGGACTTTGAATGACGCCACAAAGGGCAGAGGAATTAATTATTTGGTGTTTTTCTTCACCTGTTGAATACGAAGTTTCTGCCGACAACATTCTCTGACGTCTTCTGGTCGAAAAAGAGGGACAGTTGTTGTCAGTAGGATATCCCTGTAACATTTATTGGTTCGCTGACGAGGGATAAAAGTATTCTTTGTGGCGAAATTCTGGTAGAAACGGAGAAGGTCTGACCTGCGATTAGCAAGTTGTTCGTCAGTAGGATAGTCTGTATTTTTGGATGCTAATGTTTACAGTTTTTCGACCGTGTCGTGTGTCTAAAAACGTCTTCTGGTAGAAAACGGAATGGTCCGCCAAGAATAAGATAACGACGCTAATTTGGTGTTGTGAAATAAGCCCGCATATGGGTTAAGCACGGAATAAATGGTTGCCCATCTATTGTTTTGCTGGCCGTTTTACGAAACCGCGGAAAAATTCCTCATGAGTTTGAGAGAGCCAATAGTTTTTACATTTAGCTGTGGGACTATAAAAGGACACTATGAAAGGAAGGGAGGAAACCATGTAAATTCTAAAGTTAAATAAAACTTCCATAAAGCCTACACCTGTATACTTTTGTCATTACAGTTGCTATAATATTACAAACAGGTTGCCAAATAAATAAAGTTTAAGATTTTAAAAGTGGTGATTTTAGAAGGTATTACATTTTACAGATGTCTGATTCGCTTTCGAGTCACGGTGGAGTAATTGATATAAGCACGGATTGATGAATCGGGTTGAGTCAATTACATTCACTTATCCTGTAAATATCTTTAGATCCAAAGACCTGAATCTTCTTCATCTTTGAGGAAACAGCAACATTCGCTGTAAAAATATGTCAGGACAGATTCTGGGCCCTGTAAAAATAGCTATTTGGATTAATGCAAACATTCGATGACCGTGTAAAGGGAGTGAAAGAAAGAATGAAAAACGACCTAATTTGGTGTTATGAATAATCAAAATGGTTTCCCATTGTTTTGTTACCCCTCCTCTTTGAGAGAGATATTTTTCGTTTACTGGGACTATAAAAGGACAATATACGCGAACCTTTTATTCTCAGTCGAATAAAACTTCCATAAAGCCTAGGTATACTTTTTGTCATTACAGTTTATAATCTTACAAACAGGTTGCCAAATAAATAAGTTTAAGATTTTAAAAGTGGTGATTTTAGAAGGTATTACATTTTACAGATGTCGATTCTTTCGAGTCACGGTCTATTCGACGGATTGATGAATCGGAGTTAGTCAATTTCATTCACTTACGTGTAAATATCCTTTCTTGAATCTAATTCTTCTTAACAGCTGTCCCAGTAAATAACAGGACAGACTGGCCTCCCAATAGCTATGGTTGGCAAACAGTCTAGGAGTAAAACCTTCACCTAGTTTATGCAAATCGATCCAAGCATATTCCATGGTCTTGATCGGTCAAGTGTTAGGAGAGGAGATGCTAAGTCTTCCAGGATGTCCTTGTTTTCCTTCTCTAGAACCTATTCGACCGTATCAGTTTCTCCAGGTTCTTCTTTCTCATTATTTCCCAGGAAATCGCCTCTTCTTAATGTTAAGTATAAACTTCCTCCTGGTTTGCATCCCAGATATCATGTTGATCACACGCTCATGTACAAAAAAAAAAGCAAATTCCGCTAGTGTCTTGTGTCTGGGTCTGCTTTACATTGTAAAATCAAGAGCTATTTTTCAAAATCTTTCTGAAAGACAAACGGAATTTTATATGCTATAAGATTCTTTCATTTAAACCTTAGCGACGAATTAATAGTAAACCTTTCAAACATTTCAGTCAGCCATGTTCTTTCGGTTTCACAAAATGCGGGCGAACTTTCGTAGAATCCGGTAGGGATAAGCCACTCACGGTGTTTATTCCCAAGTATATTTTATAAGCCGTTGGAGGTAAATCGATTCTGTAAATTCAGCGTAGAAGTTTTAAGGTCACTGCCAGCCAAACTTTGATCTGTGCATCGATCACACTCGCTGTGTCTTCTGTTTGCTAATTGATGGCAGGATAACCTTTGGATAAAAGCTTATAAAATGGATTTAGTTTGCAATAAGCATATGGTTCAGGGGGAATAGCAAAGGTTTTTCGCTCAAATTAGACCATCTCGAGGCTCTTCAGATATCTTCTAAGAGTAAACTAAAATAGGCACTCATATAGATAGATAGAGAGAGAAACACACAGACATTGATAAACATAAATACATTAACATAGATAGATAGATAAATCCGAATAGACATAATTGTTAACAGGATGATATAAACATATATTGATAGATTCATACGAATATATATATATATATATATATATATATATATATATATATATATAGACGAAAGATAGGCAGACTAAAGATAGAAGGCAGATAGATAGGCAGATAGATAGATAGATAGATAGATAGATAGATAGATGCGAAAAGACATAGTTATTAACAGGATGATATAAACATATATTGATAGATTCATACGAATATATATATATATATATATATATATATATATATATAAAGAGTGGCAGAGGAAAGATAGATACTTAGCTAGAGATGAAAGCAGATAGATAGATAGATAGATAGATAGATAGATAGATAGATAGATAGATAGATAGATAGTCTGGCACATGTGAAAAGTTAGATCTGAATAAAGTCCTATAAATACCCAGAGATGTACAGCTAGCTTGATAGTTAAGCAAACATACGTTCATAAAGTTCATCCGTAATGAGTAAACTATAATTAAAATTCTTTTACTTGCTTTTTTTCTCAATATACTGAGAACCTATTGATATACATCACCTAATTATCTATCTATCTATCTATCTGAGTTTGTTCAGGATTAACTGAAGGCATGGTTATTTGTATATGTCACTGTTCATATCTATCTATCTATCTATCTATCTATCTATCTATCTATTCCAGTCTGCTCATATCTATCTATCTATCTATCTATCTATCTATCTATCTATCTATCTATCTATCTATCTATTCCAGTCTTTTTCATCTATCTATCTATCTATCTATCTATCTATCTATCTATAGTTTTTATCTATCTATATCTATATCTATCTATCTATCTATCTATCTATCTATCCCAGTCTGCTCATATCTATCTATCTATCTATCTATCTATCTATCTATCTATCTATCTATCTATCTATTCCAATCTGTTCATATCTATCTATCTATTTATTCCAGTCTGTCTGTATCTATCTATCTATCTATATATCTATCTATCTGAGACTTTCTAGCTATTTATCATATTATTATCTATCTTTTTCTTTCTCTATCCATTATCTTAGGATTAAGCAGTAGGATTTTTATATATACATATATATATATATATATATATATATATATATATATATATATATATATATATATATATATACCGCAAATTCTCTCGTCTGTCTATATTTCTGAGATAAGTTATTGTAATTATATACACTATTTACATTGTTCGGACTGTTGTCCTCATCTTTGCTGCCATATTCATGTCCGAGAAATTTTCATAGAAAATAAGCGTACTCCGGCACGAATCGAAACTGTATCCTATACGGAACTGTCATATAGCCAGACGTGCTTTTACCGATTGAGACACAGAGGAGAGTTTCGATTAGCAAGGTCGATTTTACTGTTTTTAAACTACAATTCTCCATGATTTTCTCTCGTACATTCATATCTGCTCGATGCGTATCCAAATGTAAACAAATGACGTCACACATTTTGAAATGGACAAAGTCCGACAATTATTTTAAAACATGTTTTTATGTTTATACGTTCTTTTTATAGATGTCTTAAAATAATTGTCGGACTTTGTCCATTTCATAATGTGTGACGTCTTTTTATACTCCCAGTAAACAAAAAATATCTCTCTCAAAGAGGAGGGTAACAAAACAATGGGAAACCATTCTTGATTATTCATAACTCCAAATTAGCATCGAGCCGTTGTTCCTTATCTTATTCCTGGCGTCGTCACTTGGCGGCTTTCGGGGTTTACACAGTCATCGAATGTAAACATTAGCATCCAAATAGCTATCAAGATTTTACAGGGAATTTTGCCCTAAAGAATACTGAACTGTTACAGGACATCTGTCCTTCTTTATGGCAGCGAATGATGGACGATTTCCTCAAAGATGAAGAAGAGACTCGAGGCGACGGAGATATGGTTCTACAGAAGGATGCTAAGGATATCATGGACCGAGCTGTGAGCAACGATGAGGTCTTTGAGAGGGTGAAAACAAGGAAGAAGCTTATACTTAACATAAAAAAGAGGCAGCTGAAGTTTCTGGGACGCATAATGAGGAAAGAGTGCCTGGAAAATATGATACTCACGAGTCGAAAAGGGAAAGAGAGACAAGGGAAAGCAGCATCTGGCATACCTGGCGAGCTTGAGCAGGTGGATGACAGAAACAGAATGAAGGAACTTGCTGAGAGCTTCAAGAGATAGAGGGAGGTTGAGAACTATGATCACCTACGTCCTGAAGAGACATGGCACATAAAAAGAAAGATGATCACCCCTGTACAAGGTCCAGGGGTCACTCGTGGTAGAGGGTTACGGAATAAGAGGCAGAGCTTATGCGGATATGTGTGGAAGATAACGGTTAATTCTAGACTTGAACAGGTGAAGATGGCAGTGATTGGGAAAGCATTCCCACGGGAGATGGTTACACAAAGCAGTCGTTCGCTGCTTGAGTGGAACTTACATCTCAGTATGAAAATTAGTACGAAAGGAATATGAAGAGAATAAGTGTGTGTTGCTACAATGCGCCTGGCATAACAAGTTTAAGCCGTCAATGTTAAGACTGGTGGAAATAAGGAGTGAACAGTGAGCCCTCGCCTATTCGCGGTTTAAAATTCGCGGTTTCACACATTCGCGGATTTTTCTTTAGAACATATGTACTTCTTATTCGCGGAAACCCCGAATATTCTTGTGCTTTTTTCTGAAGAGCATATGTACAAATTATTCGCCGAAAACTCCTTTGATTCGCGTATTTTTTCGATAGAACTTAATTAAATATTCTTGCATTATTTTCCTGTTATTTAAGTCACTTAAAACATATAAAAGTCCATTTTTATGGTAAAAGTTAGCAGAACTGTACGTCTTCATTGTAAAAAAGACAAACGCAAAAACATGTATAGTGTTTTGTTCTTTGTTAGGGGCTGCAGATGGGGTCTTAAAAGTGGTTTATGCTAAGTCTGGAGGCATCATTACCATTCTGTTTTTAGAAAATGTCTTAAACTTTACATTTTACATCTTGTTATACATATTTTATACAGTATTTCCAATGGTTGTATCGATCTATCCGTAATTAAAATCGTTTATCGTACGTATGAAAGAAAATTTACGCTAAGAGTATGGTCACCAATACTATTTATCAAAAATGTTTTTAAAAGTGTCTGGAATGTTTCTAAAGTGTTTAGGGTGAAAGTTTAAGGCATATGGGGTTTTAACAATCAAAATATATACTTATAAGCAATTTTAGGGGTGTTACAAATATTCGCAGATTCTAACTGTTCCCGGCCGGTTCTGGTCCCTAACCCCCACAAATACGGGGAACTCACTGAGTGGGAAATAATACATCGTCTAGAAGGACACCGAGAAGCTTTTGAATTCTGTTGGGAGTTGAATGTGAAGATTGGTTAGCGCCTGCCCATATATGGCAGCAGTTGTTCATATTCTGCCTGATCTGGTTTTATGTAAAGGAGAGGATAGCAGGAGGGGTGAGGTACTTGTTGTAGGAACAATTTTCAAGAATTTTTAGTAATGGCACGTATGTATGGCTTAAGGTATGGATTAAGTTTAATTTCAAATAGGCGCTCATGTTCCGGGGCTTTCCCGAAGGAATATCAAATATTAAAGACAGTATAGCTCCATAATACATTATACAGTGTTATTAAATACAAATATGGGGAGGAGATAATGTCCAAAATCAACATAGATTGTCGTTCGACCAGAATATCACTAAGTCTATTCTTCAATACTAAAAATAGGTCACGTGGTGACAAAGCCGGGATCAATACGTTTTGTATTGATCCCGGCCCACATTCACTCGAATTCTTCCCACGCGGGTATGTGCGTGTGAACACACCATATGATTAGAATGACGAATAATGGACCAATCAAATTGTCCAAATCTATTCAACAAGTTCCTAACTCCTGAGACGCCACTCAAGAGGGAATAAAAAGCCGAAGCCGTCAATTCAAAGCCAATAGTCTCTCTCGCCTAGGAAGGCTTAGTCCTTTGATGCCGTCAAAGAAATACCATTCCACGCTATCAGCCTCTGAATGTGCAATTTCACAGCCTCCTTCTGTTATGTATGTATTCGCTCCATATATCGCATTGTGAAGACTCTAGTTATGATTCCTTCGGTGTTGAGTGCATCTAAATATCAGTCACTCAAAAACATAATCTGTCATTCACTGCCATGTTTTCACATGAGATTATTTTCAATTTTTTCAATTTTCATTTCAGTATTGTTATTGTTATGGCCAATTGCATATTCTCTCTGCAACGTCCCGTATGGGCACTTTGTATGAAAACCTTCAAGTAAATCCGAGCGAATTACATATTCAGGGTACGATGGGTAAAATATCGACATTTTATATTTTTAATTTCGCTCATGCGCGTTGATTTTGTTGGCTTTGTTGCCTGCACAGTACAGTAGGATCGGTTGACGCAATTCACTTCACCAGAAATTTGGAAACGGCATGCTGTACTGCTTGGCATTCGCACTGGAAGCACTAATACGAACATTTCAGACTGTTTAGATGTCAATCTGAGGACACTTCAGAGAATTTGTAAGAGTTGGATGAGTCTAATGGTAATTGAAAAGGTACGGTAGCTCGGAAAACTCACTCTGGCCGTTCTGGGAAGAAAGAAAGAAAAGAACTCTCGAATTTGTTGGTGCGGGCCTCAGACACAAAATAGAGACCGGCATCAAGTGCCTTCAGGGGGTAGTTGTTGTTCATGATGTGGGTTGTCATCGAGTATAGAATCCAGAGGTTAGCAGTGAATATTTCGAAGACAGTAGGAAAGCGTTGTTTAGGTTAGCAGTGGATATCCAGGTAAAGTAGCAGAGTGTAGTTCTTCCTTCTGTTCTTTCGCCTGACAAGCTGGACTGGACATTCAGGTAGAGTAGACAAAATGGCCGCCTTTATACACGACGGATTGAATATTCTACGTCTTCTGATTGGATAACCTTCTATTGGTGGACTATAAAGTGAATCTAGTCATTTGGGCCAAAACTCACTAGTACATACTTATACACAAAAAAAACTGCAACAGTAGTGATGTCCTGAGTCAAGATTGTGGCTACCGGAAGACTCTATGCCTGGCAACAGGACTCTCCATCATACCACCCAAACCGGAGAACCCAGTCATGGCTGTCAGACAATTTCTGCAACCACATCGTCCCTTACATCTAGCCAACTAACTCTCCAATCTGCAACCGCCTGGCAACAGAATTTGCATTATAACACACAAGCAGGAGAAACTAGATTGCAACCACATTGATTATTATGCATGGAGCAGAGTGGGGCGAGAGACTAACAAAACTCCTTTTAACACCATGAATGAACTTAAGGCAAGCATTATGGCAGTTTTCATCAGCTTGAACAAGGAGTCCGTCCAGAAGAGTTGCAGGAGATTCCGAACTTGTCTCGAGGCCGTGATTGAAGGCAATGGTGATTTTATTGAATGAATTTACTCTTTATTATTTTAATATATTTTTGTGTAATTTTCGTAAATATGGGAAGTCAGTGTTATTTTCATTTTTGCACAATTTGGACGACAATTTATCCATCACACTTTGTAGTATGCAGAGGCATGTTTCTGAATTTATAAAAAGTTATGGTTAGCCAAACATAAACAACATGGTTAGTCAAATCAAGAAAAATGCAGACATAACCTTTGTTGAATTTTGAGTGACGATATAAGGGATTAATTATTGCATAGCAGATCAGAACACTACGTCAGCGTTTTTAAGTGCATTCGTCAGTAGAACCATATTTGCGTTTCTTCAAGCCTCTTTTTCATTGGTCAGGAAATTTTTCATCATTCACCATCTCATTAGGATAATACATAGATGCGCAGCACTGTTCACGTTGCTTCCAAGGAACATTCAACTAGTTATTCTTTGAAATTTTTAAACGGCAATTATAACTGTACTGAAAACAGTTGCTACGATTTCATTATATCCGTGCACGCCATTGCTTATGTATTGAACCTGCTCAGGACGAAGAATTTTATTCTTGCAGAATATTTACAGACTGAGGCCTGTTTCTGAAATATCAATGTTTCCGAAACATGCTTTGCAGCGCCTTTCGTCCGCATGATAAGTTTCAGGACCAAATGCTGATCCACTTTTAATAATGTGGAATATAACTTAGTATGGAAAACTTTAGCGTCTTGATAGTTGAAAAACACAATGATTTGGAAATTCTTGCAAAAATCAAATAACTGCTGGATTTTAAAGAAAAACTTTCAGGACTTAGTCGCAAATGAATTAAATTATCTTTTAACTATTTCTCTTTTAGAAAATCTTGTGAAAAATTCTTTCTATATCTGTTAGCATCTACTTATTTAATTTTATGAAATATATATTAGTTATAAGCACAAGTCCTTGAAGAATGTAAATCATAATTTGCTTCTTTTTTTTGTAAAACAGAACCACCAGTTACCAAAAATCTGCTCTGAATCGTAAAATAAAAATAGATTACAACTAAGACATAATTTAAGAAGAAAATCATTTAATTGCTTTTTATGAATGAAATATATTACGAATATTATTGTTTTTAGAAAAAAAAACATTTCGATGAATAATGACCTTTTTCAAGAATTTTTTTCATTTCTTTTAAATTTTAATTATAATAATTTATAAATGTGTTATATACCGTACATGTGAACACTAATGGGTATATCACAATCCTCATAAATACGTTGGACACTACTGTAAGTGGGGGTAATATGCTAAGTAGTCGCTGTTGATTTCTTTGATATTCTAAAGATTACCATTTCATTTCCAACCCCCGTTTTGGTTATTCCTCATTCAGTAACCCTTTCTAGGTTACAACATAATGTTTTACGTATCTTAAATTCTTAATTAATTTGTGACGATTAGGTGCTATTTTTATTACCTTACGATTATATTTACTAATCAATTTAATCTTGTTCAAGCGTATTAATCTAAGCTTACTACAATTCAGCGAGCCCCAGTATTTTATAAATAATGTAAAAACAAATGTTGCGTTTGTATGAAGGTGCTGATTTTTATAAATACGGATGTTCGTACACGACATCATCAGAAAATAAGAGCGTGTAGAGGTCCGTGTGGTTTGTTTGGGTGTTGTTGTATTAGAAACATGTTTATAACTCCTAGTAGAATATTAAAATGTCCAACTACTAAAAAATGGCGGATTGAATTAAGTCCAACTGAAGATAAAGAAGACAAACAAGACTGATATATATATATATATATATATATATATATATATATATATATATATATATATAAACAAATATGTATTAACAAATTACAAAGCATATAGATAGTTAACATTTGTTTTTTTTTGTGTGTGAACATCTTTGGTGAATGTTCGTACGTACATGTATGTGTGTATAATATTCATAGCGTCTTCCCACAAGTGGGAAATGCTATTTCCTAAGAGAGCTTTCATTGTAGTCGCTGAAATGAAGAAATGAAAAAAAGGATTTACCTCACCTCCACGCAAGGTGGGATGCGACACGTGGCCTGAAGGAAAATAGCTCGAGAGAAGAAGTCGCCCAGTTTTTATAGTATGGGGAGAGAGACTCCTAGTGACAATTACAGAACAAGCGGAAACCTTAGTTGTTTTATTCATTTTCTAATAGTCCTGTTGTGTACCCCCATTTCGTTCTGGAGCGTTCATTTGGTTGACGGGGTCGATTCCACAAACAAGAGGAATTTTTCTCTCTCGGGCGGGTGATCTCTAGTTGTTTTTTTGTATTTATTTTATTTTTTTTTTTTAGTTCGTAGACAAATGAGACATCAACAAAGGGAATTTTGAACTTATCTGTTTTATAAAACACATCGACGTGTACAGCTTTTAACTAGACAGTTGGTTCGCTCTAACACCCCACTGGGGAGCAAGTTCCCTGAGACACGAAATAACCACGTCTATGACGTGTAAAAACTTAACTCCCTGAAAACACTTTCTAACTCTAACATTCCCACGTTCGGTTCAGCCAATCAAAATCGAGATCCCTATTTTATGTCTACCAGCTGACACCAAGGTCAGCTACAGAATACACTGCCACTAAAATATAATAGTCTGAAACAATTTTTTTAACAGTTCCTCAACATTTATCTTGGCAAGCAAGTGTGTAAATCTAAAGTACTTACCATTCGAACATTTAGAAGATATTACTAAATTGTTAAAATTACTGGGTAGTTAATATATAAGGCGCTCACGTTATGTTCTTCAAGTAATTTTTACTATCATGTCTCCCGTTGAAAAAAATCCCAAACATATGTTTTCTTTAAATAAAGTTTCAGACTTGTATATTTTATTTTAAAAATATTTTGTAATAACGGGAATAATGTTGTGTTGGCAGATTAGCAAATATGGTATATTTTTAGCGATTTTAACCATGTAAAAATATAATTCTAATCAATTTTAATTCGATTTGAAATAAAACCAAATATTTTGTTTATTGGAAATATTTAATTTAAACGATTAACTTTAAATTAAAACTAAAATAACAGCTTCAGGTGTGAATTTTCATTTGAAAAAATTGGTTTTAAACTTTAGGAATCGCTTTCTTTGGAGGTACTTAGACTAAAATATTCAATGTGATTTCGAGACTCAAGCGAAATAGTGTGCGCGTGTGTGTGTTTTGATGAGAGAAACTTTTACAACAATGTCCTTTTATAATTAATATTCACAAAGCTGGTAATAAAAACCAAGTAATTTTTTAGGAAGCAATATTACTAACCTCTTGGCGTCTAATTCCACCGATCCCCATAGACACGATATTGTCGTTGAAATTACTCCAGGGCATGTAAAATACTTGTGTGACATCATTCCTTCGTTTCATACGTGTGTAATAAGAAAATGAACAAAAAGTATTTGATTTTTTTTTCTGCTTAAAGAACAGCGCTACAAAAAATGTCTTTTTTTTCACTTTTCTCGTTAGAGGAAATTTTCTCGTTAGAGGAAATTCTCTCGTTTGGCCATTTTTTTTTTTTTATTTCCTTCTTTTGATATGAAAAACTTGAAATTTGATAGTATGCTTGGCTGGTTTGCTAATGCACATTTTTTGTATCATAGAGGTCTTTGTAAACACCCAAGAAATGCTACAAACCTGTCCAAAATGGCATTTCTAAATAAATCTGAAAATTGCTTGGATTTAGTCCATAGGATAGAGGTATGGGAAAGGTAAAAAAAAAGTCTATTGTATTTATTTTTTTCACTTTCAGATATGATACTTCCAATGGGTATATGATCTTTTGTTAAAAACAATTGAAAAACAGTGGGGCGCTTTCCTCTACCGCATAAGAAAGTACCTCACATCTCCATGCAAGAATAATATCAGACTGAAAATGGATTAATGCTACTACATCTGGGCAGCCTTAATCGATTTTAAATGTGATCATGTCACCTTGCGGATGTTGAAGTGTTTTCCGCTCTTCAACCTTTTCCCACAAACGTTACACCAACAGTAAAAACCTTCGCAGGCAGGACTGACCATGACACGTGTGCTAAGTCGAAACACTGACATTGCTATCTTATTCCATTGTTAAAACATAAGTTCCGCATAGGTTCTTCGCCAGAAGTGTTATAATGTGTAACGGATCCTCCAGAGGATTTTCCATCATCCCTACAATCTGAATTTTTTTCGACATAATTCTCGGTTACGAAGAGCATCGTGTTTATCGTGGCAGATCTGGACTAGAAAAAGTTGGCTTAAAAGGCAAAATAGAAACTGACTTAATCACAATGGTCTTTATAATGGAGGTAGTTAAAGCACATCGGCTTTAATGACAGTTTCTCCTGCAAAAGAGGAAGCACGTTCGAATCCTTTCGGAAGGCGCATTTTTCGCTGAGATTTCTCGAATGTTCAAGCCGGTAGACTAAATAAAAGAGCGCTTAAAACATAAAGGGAGCCTCCACCCAAATATGGATATCCATTGAAAGTAAATATATATATATATATATATATATATATATATATATATAAGGGTAGAATGAAGATCAACGTGTTTTAGTGGACTCAGCAATTTTCAATCTGCTTGTCTGAATCATATTATCGCAGCAATATCTAAAAAGGTCAGCTAATCTAAATGAATCATCTCACAATCCTCACACTTGCTCCATATGTGGCCTCCTTTGTAAATCACTACGAGTCTTAAATGTCACTTAAGATTATCGCACAAATTTATAATTGAATCCATATATATATCATACGTCGAAATATATTTATATATATATATATATATATATATATATATATATATATATATATATATATATATATATATATATATATATATATATATATATATATATATATATATATATATGGCGTTTGAAATGTCCGTACATTAATGTATTCTTTATATAATATTGGAATGGTCTATCTATACTCACTGACATATGAAAATTTAGGTCGAACCTAGTTTTGTGACTTGTCTGATTTGATATTTGCATATGATTTTAATCATTTCATCCCAAGCAAGGCACTAAAACCACTAAGACGCAAGAATTTAGTGAGTGTTAGAGAATATGAGAAAAAAAAAACAGTATTAAGGAGAGAGAACCATAAAAGCATGAGAATTACGAAAACGGAAGATAGCGATTGACTTTATGTATATTTAATACTCTGATTTACTTTTAATTTCTTTTCTAATTTGCTAGCTGTCTTTTTGTCTAATTATGTTTATGTATAGGGTCAATTGTAATTGATATTTCCCTTTCAAAGGGCTTCTTTAAGTTTACCTAAATAAGATATTGTTCTATATTTAATATCCTATTATTTTTCTTAATTTTACATTTTTCATAGTTACGTTTAATTACTTTTTTAATTGCTACATTTTTTTGTCTAATTATATTTATGTATTTGGTTAATTGTTAATGATATTTCTCCATTCAAGGGGCTTCTTTGAATTTAATCTATAATTAATTTATATAATTTAATTCTATTTCGCTTATATTGATTTTTTTTATCTATTTAATCTATTACTTAATTAAAATTAATATTGCGTTTTAATTTTTCCAATATTATAATAATTTTTATTTAGCTTATTTTATATTAACATTTTATAACATTTTTACAGGATCTTAAAAACATTTTCTTCATTTTAAAGAATGTTATTACTTATGTATTTTTTCCTATTTGAACAAGTGTTAACAATTGACGTATAGGTCAATGTTGAAATTTTCTGATGTTAAATTTCCAACCGTTTTTAAACATTCGTCTAGACCCTAGACCCTAGAGGAATCATGATTCCTCCTATTCCTTCTCTACCCATCTCTATTGGGTTCTTTTTTTTTTTTTTTTTTATCTGTCTTTCTATTTCCACCATTTTAAGATCCGTTTTCCCTAATTTGTCGATTTTCATCCCTTTTTTCTTTCCGGTCTCTTACTTAAATTTAAAAAAAAAGGGTTCATATTTATTTCATTTAACTTTTAGAATTGATAAGATCCTGAAGAATTTTTTTTTCTGCGGAGCGAAATGACCATTCAGATGGGGGTATTTTTTAATTTTATGTATTTATATTATTATATATATATATATATATATATATATATATATATATATATATATATATATAAAACATTAGGGCAGCATATGATTTACATACAAAGAATAATCACACATAGAATTAATCAGAAGTATCAATGCGATTATTGGCGACATCCATCGCTAGAAAACATAATATATGCATTAAAATCCTGTTCATCCATAGTGCGAGTTTTGATCCTGAAGAAAAAACTTGTTGTCTGTAGTTTTTCAGTTTATTTGATGTTAAAATGCTAGTACTTACGGACAGTCTTCCATCCATCATCAGGCATGTGTTTTTTTTTCCTTATAACTTATTATTTTAACATCAAATAAACTGAAAAACTACAGACAACAAATTTTTCTTCAAGGATCAAAACTCGCACTATGGGTGAACAGGATTTTAATGCATATATTATGTTTTCTAGCGATGGATGTCGCCAATAATCGCATTGATACTTCTGATTAATTCTATGTGTGATTATTCTTTGTATGTAAATCATATGCTGCCTAATGTTTTATATATATATATGACTAATCAAAAAACGGACTTTTTTGGTTACATTATATATATATATATATATATATAGATAGATAGATAGATAGATAGATAGATAAACAAGATGTGATGGATAAACTGTCAAAAACAGTTGCAGATATTACTATGATTATTGTAATGTGACACTATTTAGCGGTCGCATGAAAATTAAAAGCGGGAAATAATTAAGGCGAGAGCTGAAATAATTAAGGCGATAAGAAGCTATCATGAAAAGACAAACTGAGCGATGTTATTTTTTTTAACAAAGAAAAGTGGTAAAGATTTTATTTTCATTAGCGAAGAAGAGTGTTTTTTTTCGCCGAAGATAAGAAATTCGTAATATCTCGGATCTGTCGAAATAATTTCTGTTACGAGGCGGCGAAAAAAAGATAGCCATCTGCCCATGGCAATAATAAAAATATCAAATTGGTCAAGTGGCCCCTACGAAACAGAAACTGGGGGATAATTGTAATCAGGTCACGTATTGAACGAGAAAGACCTCAGCTGAAGGCCACCCAAGAAGAGGGAAAAGATTAAACCATTAACTATCCTTCGGAGATATCATTTGGTTTTGAGAAAAACACCTGTTTTATGTTAGACCTGGCCATGATAAGAGCTTATTACCGGGAGAGATAATTAGCAATACGTCCAGTTAACCACCCACTTGACGCTGGCGAAAATCTCGATTGATAAAGTCCAGATGACATTCGGTTAAGATAGAGATTAAGAACCACACTACGAGTCGTAGGGGTTTGTTGTCGGGAAGAGAAATAAAAGAAAAAAAAAAAAGAAGATAATTTTATTTTTTCCTTTGAGCGATAATTGTAAACACCCGCGCTGCCGAACATCATTGGATGAGTGGTGGCGTGAGCGGTGGGCGAAGGTAAACATATAAAGAAGGAGGGGAGGCCTGTTGACGCCTCTGAGGGGAGTGGTGTGAGATACCACTGTAAGAGAGAGGGTGGCCTGTTGACGCCTCTGAGTGGATTGGTGTGAGATACCCCTGTGAGAGAGAAGGGAAACCTGTTGAGATACCAATATGACAAAGGAAGAATTTGGGAGGACGATACCCCTAAGAACCCCTCTAAAGCAAAAAGTAATGGGCTTCCAAAAATGGAAAGTGATAAATTTTCCTGTCCAAAAACAAAGAAAATCCTTGTTGTGGATTTAGAATTATCGAGGAACCCCAAACCACGACAAGCCCACTCGGCGTCCATATAAGCAGAGTCGCAGCGAGTAAGTTAGTCAGAAAATAAGTCAGTGAGAGAAAATAGTTGGAGTTGGAGAGACGCAGACGCAGAGAAGATCTGTGGGCTCTGAGACCAGCCTCGCAGGAAGCTGATTGAAGATCCACGCATCCCGACTTCAACTTCTAACCAAGAACAATTTATATTTGAAGAACGACTTAGACTCACACCACCAAAACAAGTTTTACGAATATTGTCTGAAGACACCAAAAAACAGTCTTGAAAAAACAACTTAAGGTATTAAGACTCGCCTAACAAACACAAAGTGTTACGAATCCATATTAGCGGGTTGTGAGAAAGATGCAGTTCTGTATTCAGCAACCAGATATAAAAATATTTGTTTTTCTTTTTTTGGCACATTTGAACATTTCAAGTTGTTACTTTATTTTCTTTTACATATACTTGTGTGGTGTCACCTTTGCTCGGACTCGGCTTGCATTGCGGCCCGACGACTGATTGATTTCGTCTACCTAAGGTCAAATCACAACGTGGGTAGGTTAGACTAGAAGTCAAAGAAGTTACTTCGGTAACCAGACGTTGGATGCGAGCTGGGAACGACAAAGCTGATACCGAATCTAACCAGATTCCCATCCGAATCAGCCAAGGGTTAGAACGTCACATTTGGTGCCGCGACTAAGTCACATTGGTCGTCGCAGGATAGCACGACGACGGACGGGGCAGAGAGGCCGGGGGTTACGTCAAAGTAATTTACATAACATACGTAATAGCTGTAAATGGCCAGAAAAATATACATAGGATGTACTGAAGCTAACTTTAAGAATAGGTGGTATAATCACAATTCATCTTCTAAGCTAGAAATTTTTACGAAGTCTTCTAGACTAGTCTGCCATGCGTGGAAATTAAAGGGACAGAATAAAAAAAGCGATCCGATTGTAAATCGGAAAATTAAAAAAAAAAAGAACCAAAAATTACAGCAATCCTAATTAATATCTGCAATACTTAGCTTTTTTTCCTTTCATATCTTTCTAATGTATTTAATGATAAGGTTGTTTTTTTGTTTAAAAAAGAATTTTTCATTTGTTCAAAACTACTCCACTGAGCAAAATTAATATACGTAATACCTCAGATTATGCTGTCATTACAAATCAGTTTCTCATCAAAGGATGTGTGCAGATGCTGATTGGAATCTACAATGTTTTCAAGATAATCATTTATATTGCTTTTAACGTATCAAACCTCCGATAAAAAACTGTAGCAGGGCCCACAAAACACTATTAAATTCATAAAATGAGAAGTAAATTAAAACATTAAGTTTTCAAGTAATTCATTTTTACATTATTATGCGTAGCTTTTAAATCTTTTTATCTTGTTAACTGGTGTGTTTGCATACAGTGAAAATTGTGGAGAAAAAATTGTAGCAAAAAAAAGCGGTATCTTTCCTGTCAGAAATATACTCATAAATTCATGGGCATTTCGACTTGGTGTAACTTTTAACAATCTTGTCTCGCTAGATCAGTTACGACTGAGGGTGAGTTTGATCCTCGCAGGGTTGCTTCATACCTTCGACCTTGTGCTAAATCTAAGCCACGCTTTTGATTTGCCAAATCTGGTTGGGCACTCCTGTTGTACATTCCAAGATTCTTGACAAAAACCAAAGAAGGATCCGCAATCGATCTTGACCAGGCATCTCGAATTCAGTCACTTTAACACCGAAGTGACATGGCTTCCCTGTCTTTTTTACAAATATTTTTATTGCAACTGAGCTGACGAGATTTTTCTCGCTGGTTCTCCGAATACAAGAATTTAAGCGTGCTACGAGATTTTCATCTAGGTTTCATCATTTTACTGTTGAAATAGCTAAATGCAACCGCCATTTTTCAAAGTTTCTGTAATAGAGCAATGGTTTTAAAAAGGTAAGCGCCCTCGGATGTTCATAATAGTGTGTTTTAGTCTAAAAAGAATTACTTGCCTCATATTTTCATACAAAGTAAAGAAATTAAGTGTTTCCAAATTCCCTCCGGCCCAGAATGTCGTACCAATAATGGTTTTAGTTTTAAAACACTAACAAAATTTTAAAACTGTTCTTCACATTATGTGAGACAAAAATGTCGACAGTCTCTTACTAATTTTAATGTGCACCTCTTTTGTTTACATTTTCTTTTCCTCGCGTGTGCTCTGTCATCCTTAGAACCCTTTTTGTAGAACCACATTTATGCAGTTTAGATTCTGTTCTTCAACTTTGAGGAGATTTTCCAACATTCACTGCTGTATATTTCAATTTAATTTTGAAAGCACGGTGGAGTTACGGTTGACGGCTCAGACTGAGAAAACTGGTAGAGAAGAGTTCGAATTCCAGTCGACCTCATTGCATGCACTTACGTGCTAATACTCTACGGTTAAGGCAGCAGAACATAGTGGAATGGCAACCTGTCTAGGAAAATGAGACTCTGAATTTAAACCATATAAACTATCCTAATATACATGCTATATACATGCGTCTGGAGACCGCTTGTGATTCCAAATTCCTACCGAATCTCCAACTAATAGTACCTCCTCGATTGCGGCCTTAAAAAGGGAATATATATATATATATATATATATATATATATATATATATATAAGTGTGTGTATGTCTTCATGAAAATATGCTACAAAAAAATACGCATTATATATATATATATATATATATATATATATATATATATATATATATAGTATAATTGATTTTAAAAATATATCTCCATCGCGACACAGAAATTACTGTTTCGAAACCGAAGCTTAAATCTTAAAATCTAACTTTAATGTTTAAACTTAAAATTCGAAGCCAGGTTCCATTCTCAAGCGATACTAAGAATAACTTAGGGGAAAAAATGGATTTACTCTATTTTTAAGTTGATGGCGTTAAGAGAATTCACATTTTTGTGAATGGGGTGTTGGCTTTTCTTCCAATGTAGGAAGTGTATCTTTGTGTGGAAAATTTAATGTCGGTTAAGGTTTGCTTGGGGTTATGATTTCTTTCTGGCTGCACTGACTCTTTTTCAAGCTGTCAAGTTATTCTTGTCTGATTTATTATACCTTATCAAGGTTTACGCTACAATATATTTGGCATTTATTAATTTATTCTCTTTTTAAAACAAAATCGAGATTTTTTTAAAGGAGTATTTTCATATGATTAAGTAACATTTTTTTATATTTATAATTTTATTTTTGCATATCTAAAATACTATATTTATTTCATTTGCTAATAGACTATATATGGTACTATAAAATGAATATATTTGAATTTAATTACGCATTTATAGATTATTTAGTTTATGAATATATGGGAATTATTTTTGTAATTATTTTTAACGAGTATATTAGACAATGTCTACAGAAAACCGCTATTTCATTTCTTTTTCGTCCTGGGTATCACAATAAACTACATTCGCGTCCTGCGTAAGACAGTACATCCAACAGCAAGGCATCTGATCAGGAGGTTTTGAGGAGCGTGGAACCACCTCTTAATTACTGGTGTTGCCAGGTCCATCCTGACCCTAGGTGGTAGCACCTGTAAGGGTCCCATCTATGGTCAAATAGTTAACACCCAATACATTTTTGAAAAACAAATATTACCAGGAATACATTTTTTGAAAAAAAAATATTAACAGAAATGAAAAATATTATCAAAAATAGTTTTTGTGGGAGGAAACATATTTACATCCACACCAAACCAAACCAAAATCATTTCTTTTATTTAATAATTTTGTTTTTTTTCAGAAAAGCACTCAATATTTATGGATTAAATTGCTCAGTATCAGTATATAATGAATAACTAAGATCAAGTGACATGGGAAAATATTAATTGCATAACAAAATCTGTGTTAGGGCCTGAATATATTATTATAAATGTAAATTGTAAGTTTCCGAGTGCACTAGTCTGCTAGGTAGATTATCTAATCCCAGTTGCAAACACTGTACCTTTTCAATAGCATAAGTGTTAATCTGTGTCTTAAACTGCAACTATGCGGTTGTTGAACAATTTCAGTCAAAAGTTCGGTCACAACGGCTGGCGACCGCGTGCGAACACAACCATCGACGGCTTCATTATTAGTTACAGCCAACCATTTTTCACCCGTGGTACGGTGGTCAAGCATTTCGTACTGACGTATGTTTAATATCATTTCCCAAATCGATTTAATTCCTCGACAAATTGACCATGGTTTAATTCGATTTCGTGTTCCATGGATCGGGACTGTAAAATTCTATTCTGTCATCCATATGCGCATATTATTACACAATGTAATATACAGGGGGATTTCAAAGCAACTGCCTATCTTATATATGATGGACTCTCCCGTTTTGTGAACATTATAATTAGACAGGAAATTCCATCATGCATAAAATAGGGAGTTACTTTTCAATTATGTTATTTATTTTTTCTTTAAATTCCTCAATATTTCTTGGGCGCATCTGATAAACAGCTGATTTCAAATGCCCCAACACATATATATATATAAATATATATATATATATATATATATATATATATATATATATATATATATATATATATATATATATATATATATATATATATATATATATATATATATATATATATATATATATATATATATATATATATATATATATATATATATATATATATATATATATATATATATATATATTTATTTGGATAGATGTGAGTTTGTGACCCTGGGTTTCACGATTTAGCGATCGTCAGACATGTCTGACGATCCTTAAGCCAGGGTCACAAACTCACATCTATCCAACTAAATATGTTAGCTCTATCTCTGATATTGAGCGCTTTCTAATAAGTACAGCGCATATAATATGTAAATAATTATACATACTTATATTTATTTATATTTATATACACTTTTCATATATATATATATATATATATATATATATATATATATATATATATATATATATATATATATATATATATATATATATATATATATATATATATATATATATATATTATATATATATATATATATATATATATATATATATATAATGTAACATATCCTTCTATATTGTCACATGGGCACCTCGGCGTGGTGTAATGTTTAGCAAACTTCTCTTGTAAGATCAGTTACTGCTGAAAAGTGAGATCGATCATCACTGGATGTCCCATACTTTCGGCCTTGTGCTACATCTAAGCTACGCTTGGAAAATCTCTATATTATCATATTGTTTCATATATAAATTTATTTTGTATTTATCGATACCTCCGTGCATTTTCTTTTAATTTTTACATACTCAAAGCCAATATGCTGCCAAACACTGAGAAAAAAAAAATATATATATATATATATATCCAATGGTGTGCCGTCTGGTGATCTCTGTGGGCCCCCAACAGGACCGCTTCGACCTACCCGTTAACCTCTGTGGTGATCGACTTTTGCTTCCCCGAGTCTATGCATAATTAAAAACTAAGTAATTCTCATGAACGGAATTTTTTTTTAAATTTAATTTTCTTTCAAAATTCTTTTCTCATTAACGCTTAATGTCCTTATTACTGCTGACCATGTTTTAATTAATGAATAATACCCAGACATTTTTTTCTTCAACAAATAATGAACTATAATGAAGTAATTAAAGTTTGTCTCGAAAATAAAAGGCCACCGCGTCCTCACCATCAATGTCATTTTGTGGTCAAATGTTTTGTCCTTCATATGTACTTTGAATTGTCTAAATCTCCGTTTCTTATCTGATCCCATAACATTTCAGTTCCAGGTTTTAATTCCAAAATACCAAACAGAAATCTCTAATCCTTTTTTTCTTTATTCACCAAACAAAGATCAAAATTGAATTTATAGTTTCTTGCGATATTAAAAATTAAATATGCGAGAAAAAATAAATTTCTATGAAAATGTAATAATATTTACAAGAGAAAAAAAATGTTGTTTAGCACATCCTTGGAATTTAAAACTTATCAAATACTAAGAAATAATCTGTAAAGATTAGCGAGACATTTTTTTTATGTTTAACTTTACAAAAGTTGTATCACTGAACTAACTTTTGAAATGTAAAAAAATAAAACTTTTGAGACGTTTTGTTTTATTAAATTCTGCACGTAAATATTTTATCTTTTTTTTGAAACTGTAAATATTTTATGCGTCTTCAAAAAAAATAAACCACATTAGAGATTAGAAGAATTTCAGTTGGAAGATTAAAATATCTCTACAAAAAGCACAACGAGAAAGGCAAATTTAAAAAAAAAAACTATGTTAAAAATGTTATTTGCATGATAAAAAATGTCGTTTTTATGTAAAATCGATTTTAAAGAAAGCCTCAAATATATCTTAATCGTTCTTCTGACATCCTCAAACAATTCCTGAAACTTGCAAACCTGGGGAAAAAATAGTAATTTACTAACAGATTATGAACAAAATTCTTTTTTTTATTTTTGTCAAAAAAAAAATAGAACCTGTTGTGAAAACGAAGAAATTTTAAAATCGGATAAATCAACATATTTCATAGTCTTATTTTACTTTCTCTTACAAAAAAAAAAAAAAGAAAGGAAATATACGCACGAGAAAATCCTATTATTTTTTACAGCTTCCTTTCAAGATCATTATCGGATATGGTAAATTGAGAAAAATATCTAGAAAATTCGTTCGGTTGAACGAAATTTGTCACAAATTTGCCTGCTTGCATCGATCATTATCAGCATCAATGGAATTTATTCAATCTCTAAAGAGTTTAATGACTTTCTAAGCGTTGTATTAGACGTGGC
>CAHIKZ030004230.1:1885000-1965000 GCA_903632075.3 Acanthosepion pharaonis
TGATCTGTCGAGCTTTTTACACTGGTGACAAGTCACAATGAGTTTAAGTGTGCTACTACACTGGCATCTTTTACTGTTGAATTATTTAAATGTAACCGCCACTTCTACGCCAGCAGTTTATTTTCAAAAAAACATTTGTGTTCTTGCTTCCATGATAACTCCAATCTTCAAAAATTTAAATACAACATCGATCGCCATCTTTTATCTTCAGGAACCCCATTCAGTTTTTGTCCTTTCCTTGTTTCCTTTTACCCAGTCTTTTCTCCCACATTCATTCACTGTAATCTCCTGCGTACCAGTGGCTTTCCCACCTTGCTTCGAGTGAAATTTAAAAAAAAAATCTTTTTTCATTTTTTACGTTTATAAGATGTTGAGGTTTTTCTCGTTCGGGATGTTCATGACTGTACGCGTTTAAGCAACGAGTATAACGTTACTAATGATACTTTTATGATTCGCTTTTACTTTTTTTTAACATATTTAACTAAAAGATGGGATGAAGAGATGGAGAAAATGTTTGTTAAAATTCGAGCTAAATTTCACGTTTGAATCGTTCATGATATTGACTACAATTAATCATAATGTTTAATGGCCATTGTGTTTTTCTCTATTATCTTTCTTTAATTTTTTTTTCCTTTTTACTATTACTCTATTGCTTTGATTTTTAGACTGGCCCCACCTCACCACGAGACGCGAGATTAAACAAGTATATACCGTATATGTTGGTATACTGAGATCGATAGATAGCTACAGAGTCAGCTCGCTAAATCGGTAGATTATTTTACGCCATCTTAATTACGTAACATTATATGTTGACATGGCTTTTCAGGTTATGTTGTTTCTCACGAATACTGGTGGTAATTTTTTTTTATTTTAAGTTGCTTCGCCAAAAGGTGGAGACCTTCTTTGCATATTTCGATATAAAGAATACTTATGATTTTCTATGGAATATTCGGGAAATGCTTATGGCTTCCGTCTTTTAATTTTTATTTGATTGTTTTATAAATATATAAAGAAAAAGGTCAAGGAAAACGGGTTTTGATTTGCCTACATTACTACATCCTGAACCATTCTATGGGTCTACGGGCCATGACTCATTTATATATAAAATAGTTTTTATTTTTTCCATCTTCGCTCAATTTAAGTTTAACGTAGTTCTTATGTGATTGGGGGATCAGGGTAAGACCCTTAAGTCTTATAACCATTTTTTTCGACAAAAAAGAGGTTGTACTTTGCATTTAAATCCAAATGAATCGTTCACTCGCCAGTAATTTACAATCAACTGATGAGACGCATTGTCATGCATTGAAAGACGTCTACAATTCTGTATATTTTAATGTTTTTGGTGTAATATCTTAAAATAAATACTATTGCGCTAATCTATATTGATATATATATATATATATATATATATATATATATATATATATATATATATATATATATAAGCAGGATGTGTGTGTGTAACGAATGCACGGCCGCAATTTTCGACGGATTTGCACTTTAAAATTTACATGCTCATGCTCCAACAGGGAAGGCCAAGACCGACTTTGCATTCCCAATTCCCATCGATAATGGAAATAATTGATTTTTTCATGCTTCTACGGCAGTTTTCATGTAGTTCAAAGCCATTTTCTACTGGTAGTGGGAGAGCCAATAGGTGGCTGCCACGAATACGCTTAAAGAAAATTCTATTGGCCAACGTGAGAGTCAACAGCCGACTGACACGAATGTTAACTAGCATGCAAAAAAATCGATAGCTGCATTCGTCACAATGGAATAATTTAAATCTAATACGGCACTTTTTACGCCAATTGGCTCATTCGCTTGTTTAAACTCAACGTTGATTCTGATCCCGCAGAACTGGGTTGGGTGTGGGAAAATATTTGTTGTTAACATTCTTTTTTCATTCGGTTTTCCAATTACGAGTCCTTTTTAAAGCTGATCGTTTTGTGTTCATTTTTGTTCAGTTCTTTTTTCGTAAGAGATTTAATGTTTGGTATGGAGCTTAGAAAAAAATCGCGGTGTGAGATAGATAAGAAGTAAGGCATGGCAACAACATCAGCACGGCAAAGGCACTCCTTTAAAGACAAGGAAGGGCAAAAATATTTTAAGTCAAATGATAGCGATTGCTGTATGGAGTCGTACATTTTTGAATCAAGCACGGACAACGCCAGGCCATGCTGCTAGTATATATATATATATATATATATATATATATATATATATATATATAATATATATATTATATTTTTTAATCAGTTCACTCCAAAAAAGGCAATAATGTCAGTAAGATGCAAAAAGTTTGTTGGGACATAATGTTATTGAGAAGACATTGGAAGGAACAATAAACCCTAATTCTAAATAGGAAATAAAGAATAAGCCTCTACACTTATCCAGATGTGTAAATGGTACCTATATATCTATATCTATATATATATATATATATATATATATATATATATATATATATATATATATATATATAGTTGTGGACAGGTTTTTTCGCTCTTACTGAATATTTACATTTTTTCTGTGGAATGCAAACGATTAATACTTACTGAATTTACCATAAATAGTTGATTCCGTTTTAGTTTTGAATAATTCGGGGATTTCTTAGAAGTTTCGATCTATTAAATTCATAGTTATAGATTTTTCTAAAAATTGGGGCAGTCCAAAATTATTGTCCCCCCTTATGGAAATTATGAAATAATATTTCTCTATGGCAATTGATTTTTTTTTCTTTATTAGACATCTAATACAAATACCCTTTGAAAACCAAAAAGTATTGACCTTATTCTATAACCTTCTAAAAGGTAATGAAGAAGACAATATGCAAGTGTCACGTACCGCGATAACTCATTAATTCTAAAACCATAGCAAGGACGGTTGACCTTGACAAGAAGCTTCGAATGAAGATAAATAAGTAAATAAATATTTTTTATGTGTAATATTTTTAATATATGATCCCTGTGGGTGTGCGACTTTTGCCTGAACCCGTATATGTGTGTGCGTTTGTCAGTGCGCTTGTGAGTGTGTGTCTGTGTGTAATAAAATAAAATAAAATAAAGAACAAGTAGGAAACGTAACTCAATCTGACATGTTTACCGTGTATTAAAGTTTCCTCAGAGATCGAGATAGAAATGAAAAAGGCAAAAAGACAATCTACTGCTATGTCAAGATTTTTGCTTAGTTCTTATTGGTCAGATACGTGTCATGTGTATAAACGCACTAGATAATATATAAATATGCGTGAGGAATACCGTGGACGTTAAAAGGTGTGATAACGTAAGAGTGCGTATGTAAAGAAACACATACATCTAGGTATATGTTGGACAGTGACGTAAGTGTATAAGTGTGAGTAGGCACGGTGGAATATTGGATAGTGTAGTAGACTAGCAGAATGGGAGAGCCGAGTTCGAATTCCAGTCGAATCCATTACATTCATTTACGTGCTAATACCCTTGGGAAACGTATGAACCCCCTACTTCACTCTACCTAGCTCTGGGTAAATAGCAGAACAGACCGGGTTCTATTACCTTGGATGGTAACTGGTCTACTGCAGAAAGAAATGGCAACATACTGCGGGAAAAAATTCTGCCTCGTCAGTCATGTATCCAAACATACATGATCGCCTAAGTGTGTATCATGCATGGCATATAACTGAATGACTGTATAAGTGTGTGTGTGTGATAGATGTCAATGTCGTTTAGTGTTGGTGAAATGAAATGTTGAAATATTTTGTATTTGCTTATTTTTTTATTATTATTCTTGTGTATGTGTTTGTGTATTTAGGGAATTTTTTTGTCATCGCTACGGTGTGAATCAGTGAGACGTATCAAGATATTGCAATAATCATGTTTTGGTTGAAATTATCATAAAAGCATTTCTCATTTGCATAATTTGAAAAGGATTTGTATATTTTAATTATCTTATATATTGGATAGACATAAGTTAGATTCATGAATAATGGATCTGTAAAAAGATGGTCATGTGACGTAATGTTTGAAGCGAGTGTTTACACTTGATATTCAGGCTTTAAATAGATTTTCATAATATTTTCTCCTTAAAGAGTTATGTTCTTTTTTTTTTAATTAATCTGGCATTAATGAAATCTAATTTATGTCTCACGTTGTTTCGATGTAAGTCGAGAGAGTTAGAATGTCTGTCTAAACATAAGTCTCTCTTGTGTTCGTAGATCCTGGTTTATAGATCACGTGATGTCTCCAACCGCATGAGTTTTTTTTTTTTTTTTTTTTTGCACTGTAGACACTTTATCGGACAAATTTCGGCATTTGGTAGGTGGTAGTTACAATCCTAGTTTTAGGGGTGGCTATTTCGTTTAAGCGTTTAGTCGAAAAGGTTTTGAAGGGCAAGATTATTAATTTTGATCAATTTTTGAGATTATCTGGTTTTTTTTTGTTTTGCTTTTGTCCAGATGGTTATTTTGAACTCTCTTTCTTTTTTTAGTGTTGACAATGAAATGGTTTGGTTAGTGAAATAATTTGAATGATTTCTCAATATATTCCTCTTCTTCATTAAGGTATATTTAATGCTGCAAATACTAATATATGTATGTATGTATGTATGTCCGAGTAGTTCTGACCATAAGACCCGGGTTCGAATCTCACCATGGTCGATTTGTAAGAATGAAAACTTCCTGATGTTACCGTACTGGAGGGGTTGACCCCAAGCGTGCAGCACATTGAAAACCATACCACGGCTTGACCAAAGCCTTGTGACGGAAACTGGGTGGACGAAACCCTTGGGGCCGTCGATAGCTGTACTAGCAGGAAATCACAATTCATCGTAGTAGACGACTTGAGCGTGCTGGCCCTGTTCAAATTGTTGATCACGCTAGATAACACGCTCTTTTTTTCCAGAAACAGTAACTAAGACCTGCTCATCATATCTACTGTATAAACCACCGGTGGGCTCTGTGTGGGTTGAATAAACAGAAATGCGCCTGAGCAAGCGTCTGCAATAGGGATTGGCTAGCCGCCCTATTAGACGGGTATCATCGAATGTACGTATGTATTTGTGGTAAACCCTCCTACAGTAGAATGAACTCTTCCTCTTCTCATAAATACTAACTGCGAGAGTCGGTTAGGAGCCGAGACGCAGTCTCTGACTATGTGGGTCTTTCGTCGAACTCTCTGCTTTGGCAGAGAGGAACCCGGTCGAAGCTATGCCGAAGGGCAAAGTTTCGTCCGGGGAGGTAGACTGATCCCGAACCCGCTATGCGGGTTCTAAGTGAATATTTTTGGCCGAGCAACCCACAGTAAACTCGGCCTTGTGCCACATACATTCCTCGTGGGAGGACTGTTAAATATAGGCAGTCGACCCACAGTCTCTGACTTTGTGCGACTTCTGTCGAACTCGCTGCTTTGGTAGAGAAGAACCCGGACGAAGCTATGCCGAAGGATAAAGTTTCGTCCGGGGATATTGCTGATTGAACCCGCTATGCGGGTTCTAAAAAATCGTTTTTGGCCGAGCCTACGGGCTCGGAGAAACCCACAGTAAACTCGGCCTTGTGCCACATACATTCCTCGTGGGAGGACTGTTAAATATCGGCAGTCGACCCACAGTCTCTGACTTTGTGCGACTTCTGTCGAACTCGCTGCTTTGGTAGAGAAGAACCCGGACGAAGCTATGCCGAAGGGCAAAGTTTCGTCCGTGGAGGTAGACTGATGATCCCGAACCCGCTTATGTGGGTTCTAAGGGAATATTTTTGGCCGAGCCTACGGGCTCGGAGAAACCCACAGTAAACTCGGCCTTGTGCCACATACATTCCTCGTGGGAGGACTGTTAAATATCGCCGAGACGCAATGTCAACCTATCGTTCGGGCGTACACCTCTATCTGCTTATTACTAACACTCTTGTTGTGTATATATCTGTTATTTCAATACACTTGTTTAACCTACCTTCGTCTTCCGTGTCTTTCTTTCTGGACCCTAAACAGGCCACAGCATTATTACGTTTTATTGTATCGACGTTCCTGTTTTTGCAGTAGTGAAATTAATGTCTTCTGGCGTAGATATTCTATTAGGATTCTAACTTATATTCCCTTCTTCATTGGAGAAATCACTTTTATATTTATCTACGAGGACTCTTCAATCCTCTACTGCAGTTTGACATATTAAAGAAAATGTAGCATAAAATGCAAGAAAGTCAGCTTAAAATAACAATGTTATTATTTATAAAGTCGTATCTTTTCAGGATGTACTTGATTAGAGGTCTTCGTACATTTCTTTTCTTCATATATTTGGATTACCATGTTAATCCCTATCTAAATTCCTAAGAATCACAAAACTATTTCATTCTCACTTTTAAAAGAAGACAATTATTTAGCTACAGGAAGAGGCCGGCCATATTTTTGGTTCATTCGACAGCATCCAATTCAAACTTGACATTTCCTTTCTGGTGTTGACGTTCCGAAAATTTTAAAAATCCGAAAAAGTATATTCAGTACACAAGAAAGTAGCCATTACCAGTAGTTTGCGGTATGACTTCTGAGATTTCAAAATATTTTCCGGACATTTTCTCCAAAAATATTAGCAGCAAAAAACATTTATTAATTCCTAACATATTCTTTTAACAAAATATTAACCAAAAAATGTAGTATTCTCTTATATAAGTCCCTATATTGTCTTTCGATTGGCCGTCAACGTGTTAATACCAATTTCCTTTTTATAATTAAGCTTCCTAAATCTGGCGTGTACAGCGGGTTGGAAAATTAACTATTTTTTTTCAGGAAGAAGCCTTACTAGTTTATTTGCCTCCAGTTAGATCCGCATATGTAATATATTATTGTCAAAATATCTCCAAGACACGCAAAATAATAGTGTTCCTTGAAAAGGTTCGGATAAATACATTTTTTCATTCGACGTTAATAAGAACGTGAATTAAAAAAATATTCGATTTCTCATCGTCACGATAGAATCAGATGAATTTCTTGGTTCCACCTTTGTCAGCAGTGCACACACACACATTCTCTCTCTCAAACACACACAAACACACATATCTATCTATCTATATATATATATATATATATATATATATATATATACACACACATATATATACGCACACACACACACATATATACACACACACATATATATACGCACGCACACACGGACATATATATATATATATATATATATATATATATATATATATATATATATATATGGGGGGGTGATCAATATCCAAATACTCTTGGCAACAAAAATTACAGGAAATATCAACCCAACATTTCCTTCCGCCGGGAAAATACAAAAATGACGTGTCATGTCAAATAAAAGAAAGTCTCTTCAAGATGAGAAAATTGTCTACTTTCTTTAAAATGCGAGGGACAGCTTCCACAGAATTCCGATATACATATTACTGTCCTTCCGTTACGGGAATCGAGGGCAATGCCAAAGCAGTCGGATGGCCCGCTGGAGAACCGTGTTGCTATCTGCAACTATACTGGAGGTAGTGAGCTATGGCAAGAGTCAAAGATTCAATGTAGAACTTCCAGAAATATTGATTTATTGGAAATTTTCTTTGTCCCCCACCCCTCTGCTGGAATCCGGCTCAGAATCAGATACTGGAAAGAGAAGTTTAAATTCTGTTTGATTTTGTTGCATTTGCCCATGCGCAAACACTCTTTGAAAGATATGAATCCATCTTTTCTACCCATATATACCATCAGTATATGGATTCATTTGTAGGAATTGTATCTGGAAAAAATCATTCTTATCCCTTGAAAATTGCTAATGCAATATTTTGTCATGTCAGAGTATACTCGTCACTTTTGTAATGCTCGTTGTAGTAGAGAATTTATAATCGCAGATAAAGTGTCTTCCAATAACTAGGACCGATTTTAGAAGTGAATTAAGTTTAAGCGTTTAATGACTTTTTTTCTCTTTTTCTTTCAGATTTAACAACTTAAGTCTTTGGCAATTTCAACTATGGAAAGATTAAAAATCAAACAACGTTTGAAGAGTGGAAAAATTTCCGTAAATTCAAACACACTCGGTTGGTGGCAGATGTGAAAACACCATTGCGTGCTCGTTTACGCCGTTCAGCTGAAAACATTGCTGCAGTGCACGAGAATGTGGCCGAAAATCCAGACCCCTCTATTCCTTATCGCGGGCAGGAATTGAACCTCTCCACAACAATGTTGCATATTTTTCCCAAATGCACTCTCGGTTGGTCGATTATGTTGACGAAATAATCGCGAAATATATTTTTGTTTGAACGTCCATTTTCGTAATAGGCTGCGATAACATTAACACGTTGTTTGATTGTTAATCTTTCCAGGGTTGAAACTGCCAAAGACTTAATTTGGTAAATCCAAAAGGAAAAGAAAAAAAATTACCCACTTAAACTTAATTCACATTTACAACAATAGTACGCCGTTGAACAATACTGGAGTCAAACGCCTTCGAATAATCTTGCACTAATAAGACTTTCTCGATAATACTTGCTCGAAAATAGCCACCGAATGGTGATCAGTATAGTAATAGAGGATAGAATAGAAATAGCGATCCATATAGTAATAGAGGATAGAATAGAAATAGAGATCTGTATAGTAATAGAGGATAGAATATTAATAGAGATCCATATAGTAATAGAGGATAGAATAGAAATAGCGATCAGTTTAGCAATAGAGGATAGAATAGAAATAGCGATCCATGTAGTAATAGAGGATAGAATAGAAATAGCGATCAGTTTATCAATAGAGGATAGAATAGAAATAGCGATCCATGTAGTAATAGAGGATAGAACAAAAATAGTGATCTGTATAGTAATAGAGGATAGAACAGAAATAGTGATCTGTATAGTAATATAAGATAGAACAGAAATAGTGATCTGTATAGTAATAGAGGATAGAATAGAAATAGAGATCCATATAGTAATAGAGGATAGAATAGAAATAGTGATCTGTATAGTAATAGACGATAGAATAGAAATAGAGATCCATATAGTAATAGAGGATAGAATAGAAATAGCGGTCCATATAGTAATAGAGGATAGAATAGAAATAGAGATCCATATAGTAATAGAGGATAGAATAGAAATAGCGATCCATATAGTAATAGAGGATAGAATAGAAATAGCGATCAGTTTAGCAATAGAGGATAGAATAGAAATAGCGATCCATATAGTAATAGAGGATAGAATAGAAATAGCGATCCATATAGTAATAGAGGATAGAATAGAAATAGCGATCCATGTAGTAATAGAGGATAGAATATTAATAGAGATCCATATAGTAATAGAGGATAGACTAGAAATAGAGATCACTATAGTAATAGAGGATAGAATAGAAATAGCGATCCATATAGTAATAGAGGATAGAATAGAAATAGAGATCTATATAGTAATAGAGGATAGAATAGAAATAGAGATCTATATAGTAATAGAGGATAGAATAGAAATAGAGATCTGTATAGTAATAGAGGATAGAATAGAAATAGCGATCCATATAGTAATAGAGGATAGAATAGAAATAGAGATCCATATAGTAATAGAGGATAGAATAGAAATAGCGATCCATATAGTAATAGAGGATAGAATAGAAATAGCGATCCATATAGTAATAGAGGATAGAATAATAGAATCGAAATAGCGATCCATATTGTAATAGAGGATAGAATATTAATAGAGATCCATATAGTAATAGAGGATAGAATAGAAATAGCGATCCATATAGTAATAGAGGATAGAATAGAAATAGCGATCCATATAGTAATAGAGGGAATGAAAGAGGATATATAGTAATTGAGGAGAATAGAAATCCATAATAGTAATAGAGGATAGAATATTAATAGAGATCCATATAGTAATAGAGGATAGAATAGAAATAGCGATCCATATAGTAATAGAGGATAGAATAGAAATAGCGATCCATATAGTAATAGAGGATAGAATGAAATAGCGATCCTGTAATAGTAATAGAGGATAGAATAGAAATAGTGATCCATATAGTAACAGAGGATAGAATAGAAATAGAGATCCATATAGTAATAGAGGATAGAATAGAAACAGAGATCCTGTATAGTAATAGAGGATAGAATAGAAATAGAGATCTATATATAGTAATTGAGGGATAGAATAGAAATAGAGATCTGTATAGTAATAGAGGATAGAATAGAAATAGCGATCCATATAGTAATAGTGGATAGAATAGAAATAGCGATCCATATAGTAATAGAGGATAGAATAGCAATAGCGATCCATATAGTAATAGAGGATAGAATAGAAATAGAGATCTGTATAGTAATAGAGGATACAATAGAAATAGAGATCCATATAGTAATAGAGGATAGAATAGAAATAGCGATCCATATAGTAATAGAGGATAGAATAGAAATAAAGATCTGTATAGTAATAGAGGATACAATAGAAATAGAGATCCATATAGTAATAGAGGATAGAATAGAAATAGCGATCCATATAGTAATAGAGGATAGAATAGAAATAGAGATCTGTATAGTAATAGAGGATAGAATAGAAATTGAGATCCATATAGTAATAGAGGATAGAATAGAAATAGAGATCTGTATAGTAATAGAGGATAGAATAGAAATAGCGATCCATATAGTAATAGAGGATAGAATAGAAATAGAGATCTATAAAGTAATAGAGGATAGAATAGAAATAGCGATCAGTTTAGCAATAGAGGATAGAATAGAAATAGCGATCCATGTAGTAATAGAGGATAGAACAGAAATAGTGATTTGTATAGTAATAGAGGATAGAATAGAAATAGAGATCCATATAGTAATAGAGGATAGAATAGAAATAGAGATCCATATAGTAATAGAGGATAGAATAGAAATAGCGATCCATGTAGTAATATAGGATATAATAGAATTAGTGATCTGTATAGTAATAGAGATAGAATAGAAATAGAGATCTGTATAGTAATATAGGATAGAATAGAAATAGAAATCCATATAGTAATAGAGGATAGAATAGAAATAGAGATCCATATAGTAATAGAGGATAGAATAGAAATAGTCATCTGTATAGTAATAGAGGATAGAATAGATATAGAGATCCATAGAGGATAGAATAGAAATAGTGATTTGTATAGTTATAGAGGATAGAATCGAAATAGGGATCCATATTGTAATAGAGGATAGAATAGAAATCACGATCTGTATAGCATTAGAGGATAAACTAGAAATGTTGATTTGTATACTAACTGAGAATAGAATATAAATAGCCTAAGTTTAGACGTCACGCTACCTCCCATATATGTGTTTCCTATATAGTTACGTGATCTAGTTAATTCAATAATGAGATCGTTGTGTTTGCTCACTAGCGATCTATGTTCAAATTCAAGTGTCGGCAGCGACAATTTATTCCTATATAACACAATATTTGTTTTCAAAAGAAAATAAAGAAATGTTCTTAGAATCCAAAATATATTTTGGTTTATGAACCCACAAAGATTTGATAACCATTAAAAAACTAAAAAGTCGATCAAAACACTTTCGGGGTTGACTTTCAATGGAAAAGATTTCCCGGTAAACAACATCCAAAATCAGCGATATAATAGAACAAGGTTTGTTAAAAAATTCTAAGCCTCATCCAGAAATTGGAGAAACAAAACAGTTTTTCACTATTTTTTCAACAGAGTCCCCCTTGACCTCAAATCCATTTGATCCAACGATGCTTACATATTGCAATTCTATCACGGAAGAAGGTGGCATCCTCCATAACACGTAAGATCTCATCATTGTTTTCACAGTGATGACCACGCAGGTAGGATTTGAGTTTAGAAATTATTTTTTTTTTTTTTTACTCCTGTGGCATTGGAGACTTCAGGGGTTATTGGCCCTCGTTCAATTGCGTTCCTTCGGAGAATTGGCGCGATGGCGTCTCGATTAAGGGACGAGCTTCGCGAAACGGAGTGGCTCTTGCAGCGTGTCTCACTGGTGATGGTTCGAGGTAATGCTTTATCCATCATTGCGGCTGGCAGAGGATAGAAAAAAATTGTTTATAGTTACGTTGTTCTGGAATTCTCATCAATGGTCAACTGAACTTAAATAAAGTACATACATGTTAGTTTGAAGATTCCAAATAAAAAGTTGAGAAAATATGTAGTAGTCAGATGAAGCTAAATCTTGTAAATAAAGTGTGGGATAGCAATTCAAAGCTATAGTCGGCTGATTCAGCTACGCCAACCTGAGCAGGGTGAACGGACACGTTATCTTGGTACAAGTGCATATATGCCCTCAGCTTTTCTCTGCGTTTCGACTTGATTACTTCCTTCAGTTGTCTTAATTTCGAAGCATAGTACTGTCCATTAATAGTTTTCCCCGTTTCCATGTAGCCTATCATGATTACGCCTTCAGAATAAAAAAAAAATATAGACACAAGCCATCACCTTGACAACAGACGCTACCTGCTCGAATTTCTTCTGGGATGGAGAACCAGAGTGTTTCCACTGTTTGTTTTGAATCTTTGATTCAGGTTCGAAGTGATGAATTCAGTTTTTATCTCAAGTTACTAATATGCGGTCTCCTGGTCAGCCTAGAAGCGAAACAGAATTATCCTGGAAATGTCAACGCTTTTAACCTCTGTAGTGAAGTTAGTGTTCTTGGGAACCATTATACAGACAACTTGCTCATCTCCAAGGTTTCAAAACATTACGGACCGAGCTAGAACTAATGCCTATGGACTTACCTATCCGCTGCATAGTAAAATATGTTATTCCAAACCATATGATGAATGCTAACAATATGTTTATTAGTGCTTGATGTATTTGAACGATCTCATCTTATGTGTTGTGGCTGACATGTCTGAATTCCCCAATGTACTCTTTCACAGTTCTATAAGAAAGGGAGTTCTAAGCAAGTGTGTCGGTACAAAGTCGTCATATCAAGCTTTTCTTCTTCCGATGACTGTTCGAGCCTCTCTTTTTTTTGTCAATTTTTAGATTTGTCGGACATCTCTCACAATTGTATGAGTCTCAGTTGCACAGAACCCTAAACAAATATCTGAACTAGTTATAATTCTATAAGAAGTGCCAGCGTGTTGCCACAACCACATTTTCAGCGATGCATCTTCTTTCTGGAAGAGGATCCGTACTTTTTTGTACAACTCTCGTATTTCAGTGCAAACCGAATACATTTTATTTCACGGTTTTACAAAATTTCACTTTTCAAAGCGTAGACAATCCTGACTCTCCGTCGATCACTTTTCTTTATTATCTTGAAAACTGCCATTATTTATTGGGAATATAATGGAATGGTTTCCAGCTGCCATCTTTATGATTTCGAACTCAGTTTTTTTGCTACTTCTATACTGAAGTTTATAGAGACTATTCCACTCTGCTGCTTAAACTATAGATTTGATAAGACGAAGAGATTAATGTTGTAGTTTTTTTTGTATATATATGTAACTAGGGAGTTAGCCCAAATGACTTGACTCACTTTATAGTCCACCAATAGAAGGTTAACCAATCAGAAGACGTAGAATATTCAATCCGTCGTGTATAAAGGCGGCCATTTTGTTTACTCTATCCGAATGTCCAGTGCTTGCTTGTCAGTCGAAGAGGAACAGAAGGATGAACTACGCTCTGCTACTTTACCGGGATATCCACTGCTAACCTGAACTACGCTTCCCTACTGTCTTCGAAATATTCACTGCTAACCTTTGGATTCTATACTCAAAGACGACCGTCATCATGAAGAACAATGATGTCATGCGTTTCGGTTTGTGCAAGAATTTTAACTCAACTTGTCGACACCACTTGCTTTCCAGATAAATTTTACATTACCAGGACATCAATACAAGTCTAAGAATGGGATAACTGTTGCCGAGTTGATTATCGGAGATATCCTTGCCGGCATTTTATTGGTTCCCAAGCAATTCGTTAAAATAGTTAAGACGCTTCACCTCTGTGTAGTATTCCTTAACGATGTCGCATCTTTGGTGGATAGATGTCAGGAGTAACAAATTTAGAATGACTCCATTTTTTGATAGCTAAAGAATATTAAAAAGATTTAACTAACATTCCTGTCTAAAGTCTTGAAATTGGGCCTTTTCATTTATAAATCCTACTTACGACATCACAGTCCAAAATACCTACGCTATCGTGGTTTCGTCCTGAGCTAATGTCACCGCGAAATCGGGGTCCTGAAGTCATTGTAAACAATATTAACTTTTTCTTAACTGTGTACTTTGCACGGACTATATCTGTCAGTTATGTATCATGCTTAGGCGATCATGTATCTTTCGATACATGACTCTCGACGCTGATATTTTTCTTGTAGTAGGTTGCCATTTCTTTTTGCGGTAGACCAGAAAGGCTATAGAACCTGGTCTCTTCTTCTCTGCACCCATAGCTGGTGGATAGAAAAAGAGGATTTCCCAAGGGTATGAGCACGTAAGTGAATGTAACGTATTCAACTGGAATTCGAACTCGGATCTCTGATTCCTCAATCCGAGTCGCTATCCATTACTCCACCGTGCCACCTCCATCGGACTTTATACGGTTTTGAATTTAGAATCGTTTTATTTAACCTGTTGCTGGGGGGAAATAAATTGAAGTTATTCGCGCGTAAGTCAAATTGAAACATACATACGTATGTATGCGATAACGATAAGCAATTTTTGTTATGTATCAAGAACAATATTGGGGGAAAATGTATGAAAAAAGTGGAAAATGTTTCGTGAAACGCGTTTCATTCTTTAGGGCATCATCGGACTAAATTTGTTTACGCTGGTTGGACTACACATACGCACGAACGAGGAAACTTGATTCTTTTTGGCAGGTGGGGGTGGGTGGGCGTGTATAATCTATCCGATTTCATTTAGATTCTTTTTCGTTTTGTTTCCCTCACTTTTGTTATTTGAAATCCAACACTGGCATAATAGAAGATCTGCCAGGAATGATGAAATAGTATCAAGGCACTCTCTAATCATTTTAGTCTTAATAAATTGTTTTCTCTTTTAATTAGGGTAGCATTTGTTATATTAAAACCAGTGTCAGTCTCGTTACATTTCGGTGAGCAACTAATGCATTTAATGTATTGTCTTGTAAAATGTCCCTTTTGTCTTCATATAATCGTTTATTCAGATTCCTTGAGGTTTCTCCTGTGTATTTTTTGTGACAGTAATTAAAGGCTATACAGTAAACTATTCAAGTTTTAGCTTATTGTTTGGTTAGTACTAATTTTTTGTTTTGTTTTAGATGCCATAGTAACAAATTAAATGTTGAGTTTATATAACTTCTTTTCAATTGTATTTGTGATAGAGTTAGTTGGTGGGACAATATATTTTTTTTATTCATTGGGTTTGACAGGAGGGGCCGGTTTTGTCCTTTTCCTAATGATGTTCACCCTGTACAAGGTACAGTCTTATAGAGTAAGAGGCACACTTTACGGGGATATGTGGGGAAAATAACAGTTAAACACAGTCTTGGGAGTCGTCGCCAGAGAGCAGTGGTTCGCGGGAAGAAACTTTTTGAGTAGAACTTACAGCTTACCAATGGGGTACGAAGGGAATGTGGGTAGACCGCTACAATGTGCTTGGAATGGTGGGTCTTAGCCGTTAAGGTTAGAATTGGTGGAACTAAGGAGAGCATTTCTTCTATGCCCTTTACATGGAAATAGCGATAGAACAGTGAGAGTCTTGGCATGTTTCGGCTGTATGAAAGGTTTGTAAGGTTGAAAAAAAAATGTCACCCACAAGTACGCGAGGCTTCTTCCCATATATATATAGAAGCAGTACCCCATTGCAGGCCTGAAATCAAAGCATAGCACAAGTAGTCAGGTACATACTAGAGTGCAAGAAGGTATCGACCATTTTCCCAACATCTTTAGCAATGGATCGTATGTATGAGTTCCACAAAAAGTCTGGATTGAATTCCAGGTCCGACAGGCGGTCAAAGTAACTAAGTGAATATCGCATTCACTGTGATTGGTGATAGTTTATTGTCCGATCAGCGATGACGTAACTTGTTTTGTTTTCAAGGCTTTGAATGTAACCAGCCATATATATATATATATATATATATATATATATATATAACTTATTGCAGGCAAAGAATAAAACAGGGATCGCATTTATACTAATAATACCATCCACAACGAGTTCATACCAGCCCAAAAATAAATACATGTTGGTAAGTCTTCCCCGTTTCTCTGTTTATTTCTCGCACCGCTGATGAAGGACACAGGCGTGCCCGAAAATTCCAGAATAATAACATTAATCTCCGTGCTTCATTTTTGTCTTGTCATTAACAATCAATATATAATAAATCCTTTTCGCTTTTGATCACATTGGTCTTTTTTTTACCTTGTTTTACTAACCAACATATATATATATATATATATATATATATATATATATATATATATATATATATATATATATGATCTTTATTTGCCACCCAACTTGGACTTTTTCTCATATATTCTTTTAACCAGATATTCATTTTATAATTGCTGATTAATTCTATCTCCTCACTTACTTTTACAATATACTCTAGGAATTCCTACAGCTTTCTTTCTGTGTCAACGCTATATCACCTGCATAACTTACGTTGTTAAGACATTTTACAACATTAATTATCCCCAGTAAAAGTTCTCGTATTCTCAAGAGAAGACTCATTCTTGCCCTTACACACTTTTCTATTTTTGTGTCAAAGTAGAGGACATATTTTGCATTCGCTATCAAGGAACTCTGATGTGTGGTTAATTGACAGCAAGCTCTGATCTATCTAGTGCAGAATCACGTGAACTTACAGCTTCTTCCTGGCTACTAACATTGAGAACGAACTGCATAGATGCATAAACATCCTCCGGACAGTCTCTCAGACATCGCAGATGATAATGTAGGGTCCAAGTTTCGGATATTGTGAATGGAAAATGTCGCTGTCTCACACCGATAAAGTAGCAGAGAGAAATAAAATGGAATATCAATTCCCTAGTGTACTAATTTGATGTAGCGATTTTCCAAGCGTAGCTTAGATGTGGCACAAGGCCGAACGTAAGGGGCACCCACTGAAGATTGAACTCACTACTCATTACACTACGTAGGAATGCCCTACTAATTTGATGTAGAAATAGTTGGAAACAATCTTTTCAAAGTGTAATGCTGGCGGATAAAACCGAAAAATATCTAAAGACATTCGTGTCTGAGTAGGCTAAATTACACCTGGATTAATGGCGATGTCACTTATAGACGGGAGATTCACATACGAAATTAGCATTTTCACCCTAAAGACAATTACGCTGTTACAAACGCGATGGGATATCAACTCGAGCAGGTGTAATCCACTGAATATAAATTTTATAGTAATTTATATTTGTCTGGAAAAGAAAAACTCTCAAAATATCTCCGTCCTACAACAAGGCCTCTGATCAGGAGGTTTTGAGGAGCGTGGAACCACCTCTTAATTGCTGGTGTTCCCAGGTTCATCTTGATCCGGGATGGTAGCATCTGTTAAGGTCCCAGCTATGGGCAAATAGTTAACCCCCAAGCTTGGGTCAAAGCCCTATGAAAGTTTTAAAATGTTTTAATACCAGAAATACATTTTTGCAAAAAAATAATTATTGCTAGCAATAAATATTTGAAGGAAAAATTTATTAGCAGCAATACATTTTCGAAAAAAAAATATTACCTGTGTTAAATTATGTTGAAAGAAAATATTTCCAGCAATAAAAATTTTGTCGGCATTAAATAAAACATTGAGGTTGATATGCCGTAAAACATAACAAACCAAACCAAACTCAAAATATCTAAAGACTTCAGCAGACTGTTCCATTATCTTTCTTATCCCAATTTGACTGAAACGAGTTTATTTATAAAGAGAATTCGATAAGCTTTTCTCTTTTTCATTAGCAGTTCCACGAATCGGTAACTTTATTTGTAAAAGTCGCGTATAGTTATCCCTGCTTCAAGGTAGATGGAATCATCTGGAGACGTTTCTTTGTTTGCCAAATAACGATCCCCTGAGAATCTAACAGGCAGTTATTTTATTCTATGATGTTTGTTTTTTTTCTGATAAAAATGGATCTGAAGCCAATTATATGCATTGCTGTTAATAGCAAGGATTTGAAATCGAACGTTCACAATTCTCAATGGTGAATAAATCTGATCGACTGTTGTCCATTGAGAGTCTTTCTGTGGAACATCCATCGATCATTATTGAAAGAGTACTAGAAACAAAAATGACACTTATATATAATATAAGAAAGGCACAGCTGAAATTTCTTGGGTACATAATGAGAAAAGAGGGATTAGCAAGTTTGATACTTCCAAAAGCTAAGCAAAGCATAATGAAACACAAAAAAAATTCGTTAGAAGCAAAGAAAAAAAAAGACCACTGAACTGTAATGTAATATCAACCCACCTAATGGCAGTGACTGCTGGGTAATCTCCTCATAAATAAAGAGACTTGAAGTAACAGAAATGTGGTTCGACAGAAGGATGCTGAGAATCCTATAGACTGAATATGTGGGTAACAAGTAAGTTCTGGAGAAAATGGAAACAAGGACATTTATACTTAGCATCAGAAACAGACAGTGGAAAATTCTAGGGCATTTCAGGAAGAAGGTTTGATTTGGTTTGGTTGTTTAGCGGCACATCAATACATCTATGGGTTATTTAACACTGAAATCTAAATATTTTGAACAATTTCAACCAAATACATTGTGTACGCAATTGTATGCCTTCAACTACAGATGGAATATATTCTTGGTAATTTTCCTATATACTGTATCAGAGCTCCTCAGTGTGGCTACAAGCCAGGATCGAAACCCGGCTGATTTGACATCATTTAGATATCTTACCTCTAGCCCATCGTCGCAGGAAGGGAACTTTAACCTTTTTCTCCATACAAAATACGTCTGCGGCTCGGAGATCTCCATTTTACTTGAAGAGCAATGCTTTATAGCAGCAGAAGTCACTGTTTTTAAAAAAAAAACCTTTTCCCAGAGAGCTCAACCGGATTTCCGGGAGGACACACACACACACACACACACACACATATATATATATATATATATATATATATATATATATATATATATATATATATATATATATATATATATATATGCAATATATGATTGGTGTATACGGAATGAATTCCAATAACCAACAATTACTATTCTTAAAAGAGTGCTCAATACAAAGTAGAGCAGATATAATTATTTATTTAAAAAAATTTATAACACAAATATGTTATAACATATTTATGTTGTAATTTTTTTAAAATAAATAAATATATATATATATATATATATATATATAGTCATCTATAGACAGACTGTTTCGCTGTCTCACAGCTCCTCAGTGTGGTTAGATTCCTTCAAGCCGAGATCGAAACCCGACTGATTTGGCAGTTATCTTACATCTAGGCCATCGTCGCACGGCAGAAAGTAAGGGAACTTTAACGTTTTTCTCTATACGAAATACAACAGCAGCTCGGAAACCTCAAATTCAATTTCATTGAAGAATAAGACTTAATAGCAGTTTTAATAGCTGTTTTTGTTTTAAAAAAACACCCTTTCCATATATATATATATATATATATATATATAGAGAGAGAGAGAGAGGGGGGGATACAGCGGATAACGCGCATTTAAATCGAAGAAATCAGCGAATCTTCAATACAGATCTACAAAAGTTAAATACATTTTTATTGTTTCTGTATTATTTGTTCTTTCAAATTAAAACCAATTAATTACAAAGATTCTTTGCGAAACAACTTCCGTCAAAATACTTTTGTGTATATATTGTTACATTACAGCCGAATGAATGCCTGTGAGAATGCGCGTGGCACGGATTTACGTTGTTTGATCTATGCATATAAATTGTAGCAGTCGGTAGCATGGATAAGCAGTTAACAATCTTGCTGTTGATACTCGTAAACCAATTTAGTCTGCATGTTTTTTTTATGTGTCTATATCGCTAGTAATGTAATGTAATATACTCGAATAAACAAGCGAATATGTGAGTAATTAACTGTGAGAATTTTAGTTTGTATAACAAACGAACGACAACTGGGGTCAAAGGTTAATGGAAAAATTAACTTACGAACAAAAACATTATCATTTTTATAATGAACACACGGTTCCCGAATAAAACAGAAATTAAGATATATTAATCTCAGTTTTATTAGCTCATAAATATTTTCTTTAGATTTAAATGTCCATTTTAAGGAGGGAAAATATTCTTGACTATATTCTGAAGTGATCTTCCAAAATTTGCCCAACAAATTTTGATTGTCTGAACCGGGTTCCACATATATAAATATAATTTATCTCATATTAATCGATCCTCTTACTATTATTCTATTAGCACGAACATAATCTTAGATCGAATCTAAATAAAAACAAAATGGAATATTGCTACCGTGTCTGTCCGTGTTGGAGTTGCCCAGTCCGCTCATTCCATCGGGAGAGAAATCACTTTGGCCCCTTTCTTTCTGATGCAAAGTCCCAACCCTATAGCTAAATATCGGTACTTCGACATATAACTCCCACCACTAACACCGCGGAAACATATCACCAAAATTTCCCTCGTATTCCAACAGTAAAAGAGACGTTCTTCTTTTCCTATGTGCCGTGTCCTTTCAGGACATAGACAATCATGGCTCTCCACAATATCCTGTCTTGTAACTCTTAAAAATAGTGTCTTTTTTCATCTTTCCTAAACTTCGTTCCAACATCCATTTACTCAAGCTGTTATTCTGTGTTTTCCACTCCCTTCTGACATTGAATCTATCTTGTGAGTATCAGATTCTCCAAGCCATCTTCCCTCATTTTGTGATCTAGAAATGTGTCGGACAAATGTAAAGAATAAGTCTCCGTTTAACTTCTATTTTTTTTCTAAAACTTCGTCGTTCGGTCCATGTTATACTCAACATCATACTGTAGAGCTACATTTCAAACGTTCTCTTTAACAACGTCCTATTTATTTTTGCCTGTAAACGATTTGTTAATTCAATTTTTCAGTAGTCTCCGAGCAGAAATATGGATTCACCACTCGATCATAAACTCGAACTTTTAAAGATCTTAGAAAGATTAAGAATATATAACAAGACATTACAATGACTTCTGATTTTGCTCAATATATGCCATCGTTCAAAACCAACATAATTGTGAAACATCAAAAAACTATGCCAGAAAAAAAACGGAATAGCTAAATTGATTTGATTGTATAATTATTATTCTCCCTCCTCAAAAGAACCGAATGAGCATCATAGAATTTTACGATTGAATGATATTGCTTAGCAAATCTCGCGATAAAAGATTCATTTAATTTGTGATTAATTAAATGCTTGCGCTAATGAGTTGACAAAGGAATTATGTTGTATAACTTGTTTTTTAGCGACAATGTAAAAATCGTTTTCTTACGAGATCGAGAGAGCTTTCATTTGATTAACGAAAATCAATATATTGAAAGTTTCTACATATAATTACTAAACGACCCTTCGATCCAATTCCGATAGGAATGTAATATTATTTACAATCAAAATGAACACACACACACACACACACACACATATATATATATATATATATATATATATATATATATATATATATATATATGGAGAGATAAAGATAATTAATATAAAAAATTTTCATTGATCTCATGTTTATTTCGAAGTTTCGAAGTTACATAGATTCGACAACTCGTCAGAACAAAGCTAAATTGCTGATATCTCTCGATTCTTTTGTACTTTTATTGGAGTATGATTGTGTTATGACGGCTAATAACCGTAAGAAATTGCAACGTCAGAATTACAGAAAACTATACAGGAAATATAAGAATACAGATTATAGAAACCTTCAATACATTAGTATTAAAATAGAAATAAAATTTGAGCTTAAATACTAAACTTCTTTAATATAACTTTTAATTTAAACAATACATACAAACAACACAGAAAAGGGGGCAACAAACCTGTATGCATCAACAAAAACTCAAGTATATATCCATATCCATAAGCAAAAGAATATCAATAAATGCCAGCAACATAAAAGTATTCAACGGAGACAAAAAAAGAAAAGAAAAAAAATATATGAAGAAGATTAAGAAGAAGCGGTTATTCGAAAAACTAGAATATACAAATGTAAATAAGCCTAAAAGAAAAAGAAACCTAATTTGCTTCGATTCACCCTATACTAATACAATAAACACAATAATAGGAAATATTATCTTTCAAAATATGTGGAAAATATTTCTGTAAACAAAACAAACTATCAAAAAGCATCAACAAAAATACAGTAAGAATGAGTTACAGCTGCATGGATAACAAGAAAAATTATAAAAATCAAAGACAATAAAAAAATACTGAACAAAGATAATAGCAACCACAACAAGATAAATCAGCAAAAAAAAAAAAAAAACACAATCACAGCACAAACTACAATATCATCTAATCCATACTAATCCGAAACATAATCCATGCATAAAAAAGTACACACAATATCAACAAATAATAAACAACAAAATAATACACAACCATACAAAGCACACATAAACCCAACATACAAATCACCGCAACTACACCTCTTAAAAAAATGCAAACACATGCACACACACATACACATGCTCTTCACAATACCTACATTAACAAAATAATATCCAACCACACAAAACACAAGCAAATTACCAAAATCTTTACAAAACGCAAAAACGCAAAATATACGAAAGTGAAAAATAGGAAAATAACGAGAATACATACAAGAACGCGAACGTACAAACACACCCACATAAAAACAAACAAACACACGCATTTAGACGCGTACAAACGAATTCTCAGACATACACGTGTGGATGCGTGTATGTGTGCATATTTATATGTATGTATGTTTACATGCATGCGTGCAAATAAACAGGGACACACATAGACACACACTCGCCCCAAAAAACATATACACACACAAAATTTCAACTATAACCTAAATTGTCATAACAACAAAAAAAAAAAAAAAAAGACGGAGACCAACGGAGAAGCACAAAGTTAAGGAGCATACTGAACATAAACCAATAGAAAAATACAAAAGAAACAATTAATTCGCTTGACAAATTCACCAACAAAAAATCCCTTTCATATAACTAAAATAATTATAAATAAGTAATACAACCTACTAATAATATATATCCAGTTAACACAAAAATACACAAAAACACAAACACACTTTTAGAAGTGCACACACGAACACACAAACATACACCTGCTGTTTTTGTGTTTTGTGTATTTGTATGGGCATGTTTGTGTGTATATATATATATATATATATATATATATATATATATATATATATATATATATATATATATATATATAATGAGAAGCCACGTATACTTTCTTAATATGTATATAGAGAGAAAAACAACTAAAAAGTTGCAAATTAAAAAAATAATAATGTTTTTTATGAAAGTATTTATTTTTAAACAACATCTAAAATATTATTACAGTTAAATTTACGTTAAAAATATTCGAACACAGTGGCAGTGACGTCTGCATCTCGCGACGGACTCTACTTGTAAACAAACCTCTGAAAAAAGTTATTTCTGAAGAAAGATCGAGGTCGATCTGAAATATCAAATATAAATAAATACTTTCATAAAAAAACATTATTATTTTTTAATTTGCAACTTTTAGTTGTTTTATATATATATATATATATATATATATATATATATATATATATATATATATATATATATATATATATATATATACGTTCGTGCAGATATATAAGCATAAACATAAACACACACCCGTACAAATAAACATATACGCAAGAAAAATCCAGTATTTATATTATTCGGACTATTGTCCCCATCTTTGTCGACATATTTATTACAACGTTTCGGCCGTTGTACGCTCCGGGCCTACTTCAGCTGGTTGGAATGTTAAGTTTGACATTCCAACCACCTGAAGAAGGCCGGGACGTACAACGGCCGAATCGATGTAATAAATAAGGCGAAAAAGATGAAGACAATAGTCCGAATAATGTAAATAGGGTACATAATACCTCTTCTCAGAAATTTAGACAGATACTAAAGATCCAGCCATAATCTAAATTAAATTAACAAAACTATAGCAACAAACCTGAGATCAACGGGAAATTGAGGAAAGAATAAAAGTAAAAAAAAAATATAGAAATTTAAATAAAGGAAAGGAGAGGAAGAGAAATTAACTACCAATCAATACTCATCAAGCGAAAAAAAAATAACATACTCATGCCACAATAAGAGAATCGCGAAATATACATTTATATTTCCTTTCCCCAACCCAGCAAAATTAATACTACCACATCAATACAAATAAGTATTATATATTGGAGTTTCTACCATTTATATAAGCGCAATCACTAAAAACAAGCAAATAACCGGCTTTAAAATAATAAAAAAACAGCATTAAAAATTAAAAATAATTACAATTTTACCTACTGTAGTCTTACACAGACACCATAAATGATAAAAAAACAACAACAACAACAAAAAGACGGATAGAAAGTGTGTGAACACGCGTGCATACGTATATATGTGTGTGCGAGAAAACATTATTCCGCGGACAAAATAGATGAGCGGCCTCTGCGTTGAAACTGCGATTTACAAAAGAAGTTCGGTACACAATCCAACATTGAATACGGCGACCAATTGCATACGTATGCACACAACGACACATGGATGTGCATATGCACCCAGCCCCACACTGTTCATATATTCTTATGTTTGTGTGAGCTTCAATGCGTGAACGCACGTGTTTGTAAGTCTGCGTACGTATAAGTGGCGTTCCTACGACAATTTTTCTTCCCACAACCATAAAACACTGATATACGCAACCATAAATAAGTCCAAATTTTCAAAAATATTAATCACTTTGTCTGACGATCGCAGAGAGCGTGAGACCCAGGGTCACAAAATTACATCAATCCATATATATATATATATATATATATATATATATATATATATATATATATATATATATATCAGTTGAGCTCTCTGGAGAGGAAGTGTAGGTTTATAAACAGTGACTATAAAGGCTAATAATGCAAGACTCTTCGGTAAATCGAATAGAGTTCTCTCAGTCACTGACTGTTTATCTAAAATAAATACGCCTAAATTTTCCTTCATCTTCCCCAACGGTTTAGTGGCAGAATCCTGACTGATGCCAATGAAGTCGGTTTTCGATCCTAGCTAGAGGCAACCGGACGTCTAGCCACACTCATGAGCTGTGATACAGCGAAACAATCTGTCTGGATGACAATATATATATATATATATATATATATATATATATATATATATATATATATATATATATATATACACAGAGAGAGAAGAGAGAGAGAGAGAGAATAAACTTGTTCTTATATATTTATTTGCATTAAATATATGTATGCTTATATGGAATTATTACAATTGTTTTACTTATATGTGGGTTTTCAGGAAAGAAAACGTTTTACTTAAACCCGTTTCGCTTTTAGATTTTCAAAAAGTTTCAAAATGTTTATTAAATTCCCACGTGCCGATTCTTATGCCTCGAATAAATGAAAAAAAAAGAATAATCGGGTGTAACTGGTTTTAGGTTGGTTTGGTGTGGTTTATTTTTTTTTACGGTATGTCAAACTCACTAACATATTTACAGAAGCCATTGAGGTTTACATGCCGACAAGGTATTTATTATAGCTTCGTATGAACAGAATATATATCGTTTCTAAGAAATCAGTTCGTAGATCAGGTTTCATTGACGTATTTTTGTAAAGTTTTTTGTCGAGAGACAAATGTATTCTTTCAAAAATGTATTGCTGTTATTTTTACTATAAAATCTATTTTTATACATTCAGAGTGTTTTGACCTCCGGTTGGAGGTTAACTATTTGCCCATAGATGTGACCCTAACACGTGCTACCCCCCGAGTCATGTGGATGTGGGTACAAAAGCATTTATCACGTGGTTCTACGCTTCTCAAAACATACGGGTCAGAGACCTTGATGGTGGATGTAGTTTACTGTCTTACCCAGGACGCGGATGTAGTTTATTGTCATACCCAGGAGGGAAAAGAAATGAAATAGCTGTTTCCACAGACATTGTCTAATATACTATTTAAAAATAATTATAAAAATAATTCCCATATTTGATCATAAATCAAATAATCTATAAATGCGTAATATAATTCAAAAAAATGTTCATTTTATAGTACCATATATAGTTTGTTAGCAAATGAAATAAATATAGTATTTAAGATATGTAAAAATAGAATTATAAATATAAAAAAAGTATGTCTTAATCATATGACGTCATGTGGACGTGGGTACAAAAGCATTTATCAGGTGTTTCCACGCTCCTCAAAACATGCCGGCCAGAGTCCTTGCTGTTGGACGTAGTTTATCTTTATATCCAGGATGAGTAACTGCTTCACATGTCGCCTATGGTAATTAAAATATGATATAATCTATTTTGAGGGACGTGCCTCTGGTTAACGTAATGAATTGATTTTTGGCTTAAATGTTTCTTTATTCATGGGCTTTTTTTCATTTGTTTTGCAGCCGCCTTGATAGAATGGAAAGATACTAAATTTTGGCAAATTTCGCCCTTCGCATACCTCTATATGCTGGCGATGAACTGTCATCCTTTGTCGGGGTGTCACGTTTGACCAATGTAGTGCCCGTGGCAACCTTTGCATGATATAAGGTATATTAAATTCTTTGAGTTACACGGGAAATTATTTTTAATTTACTCTGCATATGCGAAAAAGACGTTGAAAATTCAACTGGAATCTTTAAGAATATTGATTTAGAGTAACTTCGATTGTTTCGCATGTCAAAAACTTATCCTATCATAGCCACACGTCTTTGCATCTCAGTTTAACTTTTGAAGATCCTAGAACTGTGAAACCGATAAAGTTACTAAAAATAAATATTTTTAAAGACACCAATTGCATATTCATTTTTTCATTTTTTTATCTGTGTGTGATATATATAAAAAAAACTTAATTTCTTATATATATACAGGAAATTTCTCTGACATTCAAGACGGTAAATCTAGCTAATACTGTTTATTATAAACAGAATATTTACTGTAATAATTCAAATTATGAATATAACCTATAAACAGAAAATATATTAAAATAAATGTCGGACTTAGTGCACTTGTTACACACACACACACACACACACACACACACACACACACATATATATATATATATATATATATATATATATATATATATATATATCCTAGCAGCATGGCAAAATCGTTGCCATTCAGCTTCAGCAATCGCTATCACTTGACATAAATTATTTTTGCCCTTCCTTGCCTTTAAAAGAGTGCTCTTTGCCGTGCTGATGTTGCTACATGCCTTACTTCTTGCATAGCTCACATTGAAAAATTTTTCTAAGCTCTATACTAAACATTTTAGTATAGAGCTGTTACGAAAAAAAGAACTAAACAAAATGAACACAAAACGATCAGCTTTAAAAAAGGACTCGTAATTGGAAAAACCGAATGAAAAAAGAATGTTAACAACAGATACTTTTCACACCCAACCTGTTCTGCGGAATCAGAATCAACGTTGAGTTTAAGCAAGCAAATGAGCCAATTGGAGTAAAGTGCAATGCAGATTTAATTTTTTCCCATTGTGACGAAAGCAGCTATCGATTTTTTTGCATGCTAGCATGCTAGTTAACATTCGTGTCAGTCAACTATAGGCTCTCACTCTGGCCAGTAGAAAATGGCCGCAAACTACATAAAAACTGTCGTAGAAACATGAAAAAATCGATTATTTCTACTATCAATGGGAGTTGAGAAATGCAATGTCGGTCTTGGCCTTCCCACTAACGTTCAGCATATGCATGTAAATTTTGGTGAAAATCCGTCGAAAACTGCGGCCGTGCATTCGTCACACACACATCCTGCTTTTATATATATATATATATATATATATATATATATATATATATATATATATAAAGAAATAAAGAAAAAAAACAGCCAACACCTCATAAATAATGGACAGTTCCGTGTTTCAAACAATGTCTCGAATATGTCTATTCCCGTTTTACCTCAGGATGAAACGAGACAACCCATTATTTATTAGGTATACGAGATACTGTTTGGTTTTAAGAAAGAAAGAAATCAATTAATTAATTAATTCAAAAAGGGACATTATCACGAGTACTACTACTAACAATATAATATCATAAATTTCATACTATTGAAATCAGATACATTTTTGTCTCGTATCTTAGAAACGTTTCCTACATACAAAATGTCTAATGCTCTGTTAGATGAAGCCTTTTAGAGGTTCCCTAAATAAGAAATAGTAAAAGTGTTATAAGCGAATAGACACTATTACAAATCTTGTGATTTTGGTCTAAACAGTATGGAAGATTAAAAAAGAAAGAAAAAGCGTGAAAGAGAAATGGAGAGAGAGAATGATATCGAGTAAGGAAAAAGGCAGAGAAACGACTTCCAACAGAGCTTAAGTTAACTGAATTAATTTCTATTTTCAATAGCCACCCGGTATTTATCGTCCTGTGCAGTAGTAAATTCATAAAATACCACGTATTTTTCCAGTCGGTTTTCTTGATAAGCTTCACACCAATTTTAAAGAATGACGTGGTGCAATTCTTCTCATTCTATTTGGCATTTTGCTAAGATTAATAAATATCATGATCTATTTCTTTCGAATTGATTTTTGCCATTTCTAAAGAATTAATAGATTTATTTTAATCATCCGATATTATATCTTATTACGATAAAAGGTTATATTTCATGAGTACACATATTTGAGCAGAAATGCAATTTCTTTTTAAATTTGTAAAATGTAATTCAAGTTTACTAAAAACTAGCTTAATGTAACAATTATAAAATGTCTCTGTTATAGCGATTTTCCAAGCGTAGCCTAGATGTGGCACAAAGGCTGAAATTTTCAGGGCACCCAGTGAGGATCGAACTCACTACACACTCGTAATTGTTCTAGCGAGCCAAGCTTGCTAACCACTACACCGCCTCGAGGTGCCCCATGTTACAGTTATATGATTTGGACAATTTTGCTGTTACACCGACTCTCTCTCTCTCTCTCTCTCTCTCTATATATATATATATATATATATATATATATATATATATATATATATATATATATATATATATATATATATATATATATGCATGCGTCTATGTGTGTGTGTGTGTGCGCGTGTGTGCATTCATATGATAAATGACAAATAGGAAACGTTTATAAATCAAACATAACCGCTTTTATAAAAGCTTCGTCAGAGAATGATATATGGAAATAAGCTTTTCTCGTATTTTTATTTTTGTGTTGTTGGATTTTCATAAGTTAGACAGAATTTACGTGCATTTGAATTGCCAACCAGCAACTATATGTACAATTTATGCCTGTAAGTATCATTTCTGTCAGAATTCGATCTGTATTTGATCTCATTATATATATATATATATGTTTGTACTGAGGCAGCAATCCTTTCATGCACATTTCATTGAATACGAGAGACAAGGTGATTTTATTTATTTATACAATTTTTCATGGGATCTAATATCTAATATCTGTCCGAATGTTCTTTTCATCCGAGCGCTTTCGGCTATACATCTAGCCATTTAAGTTAATATTATTAAGTGTTGTTTTTAGTGTTTTCCTTAATTAGGCTTCCATTATTTTTAGCCTTTTTTTGCATGTAAATGATGCTATTATATTTATGTTGTCCACAAGCATGTTACGAATAGTGCCCGGAAGGTCTCCATGAATATTTAAATGAGATCTAAATGGTCAGAAAGCTACCTTAGACAGAAAACGCCTAATGTGGAAATCCACTAATTGATTAGAAATATAACTCCGGATATATATATATATATATATATATATATATATATATATATATATCGTGAGTTATATTATCCGATTACTTTTTGAATTTGTATGTCTGATGAACGGTATCATGATTACTACGATTCCATTGTAATAAATTATGACCATAGAATATTAGTGTTTGAGCCTTTTATATTATATACTTGCTCTGCCCGGCACATCAAGCTCTACCTGGATTCTTTCCTCTTCGAAATTAAAATTTTTATATATATACTAACCACTAATATTATCAATATATATATACTGTTTATACGTTATTTTTATAGATATATTTATTTAAGTAAATGCTTTGTTTATAATAAACAGCATCAATTACATTTATCGGCCTGAATGTCCAAGAAATTTAGTAGATAATATTTGTGCTCTGACAGGAATCGAACCTGTATCTTACTTACATGGAAACGTCATTCGGCCTGACGTGCTCTACCATTTAGCTACAGAAAAAAGTGTCTGATTAACAATGTCAAATTACTCTTTCTAAATTCATGACGCACGAAAACCAACGGTGGTCTGTACTTTGAGACATTGCTTCTCCATACACAGCGCAAATCTCATGAGCAGCTTGGCCGTACTAAATAACTCTATTAAATTAAAAAAAAAAACACTTATTGTATCAAAAAACTCTGTTTTGTCTACTTGACATTCCATTTTAATCATCTGAAAATACACAAAAATCAATAAAATTAAAAACTCAAAATATTATCTTTGTTAAAAAATCTCTTAAATAACATAAAATAGTTTGCCAATGGGTATTATTTCTGCATGAATTTCTAAATTGGAAAAGAAAACGCACATGAATTATTTCTCAACCCAATAAATCGAATAGCAAATAGTTTCGATATTGAATATTTCACACCGCATCTAATCGATGAATCTCATAAGGACGTTTTATTTCTAAAGAAAAGAAAATAACACTTATACCGTGAATATTATTGTCAATTTCTAATTCTGTTTTAAAGTAAGCTTCATCGTAAAACAATGATTAATTCGGTTAAGCTTTAGTCATGACGGTGCATTCATAGCGGGACGAATGCCTGTTGGTTGGTATTTGTTTCAGTATTAGCTACATTTACCGTCCTGAATGTCCGACAAATTTCCTGTATATATATAAGAAACTAGCGGTAGAGCCCGGCGATGACCAGGGATATAACAGTAAGAGATAGATCAAATATCGACCATCATAAAGAAAGAATGAAAAATAAAATTGACAAAGATTATTGTTTAAGACACGCATGTCTTAATTAGTTTGTTTTTTTTACGAATTGGTCAAACTCAAACAAAAACATTGTCTTCAATTGTTATGAGTCTACCGATTGAATAGAATTTTATTATATACAATTGTTTTGTAAATAGAATTTTTAAAGCATTCTGAATGTAAAAATAAAGAAGAAAGTGTGCAAGACAATAAGAAACACTACCTGCCAAAAAAAAAGTGAAGTTTTGTTGAAATCGGTTGAAAAATGTAGGAAATCCGATCCCATATATAAACGAACACACACACACACACACACAACCTGGGTTTTATAATAAGTATAACTTGATATGAGATGTCCCCCTTTCATTCCGCGAAAGCGATGCCTCTTAATCGTGTTTTTAAATTGATTTCGTGCATAAACAATTGTGTTTTTCCAATTTTTGCCGCTGTCAGAACCACCGCAAGGTAATTTTACACAGTTCTGTGAAGTTTTGTTGAAATCGGTTGAAAAATATAGAAAATCCGATCCAATATATAAACGTACAGACACACACACACACACACACAACCTGGGTTTTATAATAAGTATGATTAAGTTTTTTTTTTTATTCAGAGAAGTTCAGTCCTAACAAATAGGAGGTAAATCTTCAACATGTTTACATCGAATAGGCAACCAGTCAATGAGAAAAACGATTCCGACCAAAACAGAAAGAACATACCGAATATTAAAAGTGAGATTGTGTTAGATATAAAAATATATACAGATAAAATATTATAGAATGCAAATTTATAGAACATTTATTCCATAAAATAAAAATAAACTCGTAAAGGCTGGTTGTGGAAAACGTACCTCTGAATTTGAATGTTCGCATTACGCGAATAATTAAAAAAAAAACTACATATCGTCTTGCTCGACTGGGGAACCTTCTTCGTTAAAGTCCGTGAAGGCAAAAGTTCCTTTTAGAAAGCAAGACTTTTAAAGAATCCGGACTTATTCTGTAGCTTCTGCTATGTATAGCCACTACAGTCAAATGCAAGTACGAGGCTCACATCACCGAACAACGAAGTAGTTTTAATATAAAAAATGTAGGAAATTTCTCAAATTCCTTTACTCTATGTTTATCATGCTACTACGATTCTTTATAAAAGAGACAGGGAGATAAAAACAGAGAGAGATTAGAATTTACGACGGGGTGCTGAAAATGTATTTGCTACTTACTCGCTTCCCAAAACCTGAGCAAACATCAACAGTTTAAGCGACGCAGAATACTTTCTTGGTCAGAAAAAAAAAATTGACATGAACCCCCACCCACAAGAAGCGTGCTTTTGACATCCATTTAAGAGATAAGGTGGTGGTACCTTGACGTGATGTAATGGTTAACAAGATTGTACTGCTAGAGCAATTACGACTGAGCAAAGAGTTCAGTTATCACTGGGTGTCCCATACTTTCGGCCTTGTGTCAAATTGTTATAGTGGAACACACCTATTTTATTGTTAATAGACTCTCCCACCTATAATAAGTAGTAGCAGTAGTAGTAGCAGTGGCTCAGGGGGTTGGTCAGCCAGTCGACTGGCTGATCGGTTGAACTCTCTGCCTTCGGACGGGGAGGAACCCGAAAGAAGCTACGCCGAAGGCGGATTCTCTTTCGGGGGCGTAAACCGACCCTGAACCCGTTTATACGGGTTCAATGGGCATATTTTTGGCCGAGCCCACGGGCTCGGAGATCCCACGTTAAACCGGCCTTGTGCCACATGTTGCCCTCGTGGTGGTGGTGGTGGGGAGGGACTAAATATCGTTGGTCAGTCATTTGGTGTCGGACGACCGTTAGTCGGATACTAAAGTATCAGCGACCATCATTAGATTTCTCTGCGTCATTACCTATTATATCAAGTTCCTAACTTTTTGTACGTCGAAACTATTTTAGGACCGACTTAGTACAAATACAAGCCTCCACTGTGAAACCACTCTACAACACAAATTTAAGCTACGCTTCGAAAATCTCCGCACAGAAGATAGAGAGAGATAAACACAGTTAAAAACGACTTTCACGTGACCCTGCATATAATTTTGTATCGTGCGCATGCGTGCTTTCTAGCGTCTCTCGATTATTTTTCTTATAAGTCTTCATTTCCTATAGTTCTTTTAGCAGCCATGCGACACGCTCTAGGTGATTTGATTTTAAAAGCCAGGACGATATCAGTCAAAATAGACATTAGCTGCTTCCAAAGTGACCATTAATGTAGCCATAAAAATACAATGCCTGTAGAGTGATAAAAATAAAATAAACAAATACCGCCTCTCGGCACACAAAATGGTCGGTGTTAATAAACTGCACTTTCTCAAAAATGGTACCTCATTAAATTCAAATTCATCAATTCTTAATTCATGCTGTGCAGATCAAAGCTAAAAAAATAAAATATTATCACCTAATTGTTCTGTACCAATAACTATAGGAAAAAATTGTCTGAGCAAATGTTTACTTGAAGACACTTTTATGTGGACTACCTTGGAAAGTAAGAAGGACATTTATTGATTGATTCGTTTGTTTGTTTTTTTTAGCTTATTAATTCTTTGCAGGTTATTTAAAGCCAGAAAATATTTTTAGATTGTAAGAACGTTTTGTTTCCTTTACACATTAATGGTTTATCGATACAAGTAAGAATAATTAATCCATTTCAGGGGAGGGAACAGGTGGATTGATACCTTTCCCAACGGTATATGAAAACAAATCGATCAATCAATAAATATGTTTCCATGTTGGCCCATCTACTGCTGAATATGCCACACTATTATTTTAAGAAAAAAAAAAATTGCGACGAATAATTAATTTTTGCAAGAATTGTTTTCATTTATTTTTTAGGTTTTAATTATAATAATTTATATTATACTAGCAGCATGGCCCGGCGTTGCCCGTACTTGATTCAAAAATCGTACGACTCATACAGCAATCGCAATCACTTGATTTAAAATATTTTTGCCCTTCCTTGCCTTTAAAGGACTGCCCTTTGCCGTGCTGATAATGCTACATGCCTTACTTCTTGCCTATCTCACACTGCAAATTTTGTCTAAGCTCTATACTAAACATTAAATCTGTTACGAAAAAAGAACTAAACAAAATGAACACAAAACGATCAGCTTTAAAAAAGGAGTCATAACTGGAAAAACCGAATGAAAAAAGAATGTTAACAACAAATACTTTTTCACACCCAATCCAGTTTTGCGCAATCAGAATCAACGTTGAGTTTAAGCAAGCGAATGAGCCAATTGGAGTAAAGTGCCATGCAGATTTAAATTTTTCCCACTTCTGACGAATGCAGCTATCGATTTTTTTTGCAAGCTAGCATGCTACTTAACATTCGTGTCAGTCAGTTGTTGGCTATCACGCTGGCTAATTGAATCTTCCTGCCTATTCGTGGCAGCCAGCTATAGGCTCTCACTCTGGCCAGTAGAAAATGGCCGCAAACTACATGAAAACCGCCGTAGAAGCATAAAAATAATCGATTATTTCCACTATCGATGGGAGGTGGGTAATGCAAAGTCGGTCTTGGCCTTCCCGCTAACTTGGAGCATGTGCATGTAAAGTTTGGTGCAAATCAATCAAAAATTGCGGCCATACATTCACACACACACACACACACACACACACACACACACACACACACACACATCCTGCCTTTTATAGATAGAGATAAATCTTAAAAGTCTTCATTACTTTCATCCGTTTGGGTGATATTGTTATTAAGTGAAAAATATATTTACTAATGGAAGCATAGTGGAGTAATGGATAACGGCTCGAATTGAGGAATCGGAGAGCAGAGTTCGAACTCCACTCGAATTCATTACACTCACTTACCTTGGTAAAGGTATGAATACTCTTCTTCTCCCCTAAATAGCAGGACAGAACGGGTCATGTAGCTTGGATGGCAACTTTTCTACTGCAGAAAAAACATTTACTGCGGGAAAAAATCTACCGCATCAGTCATGTATCGAAAGATACATGATCGCCTATGCGTGTATCACGCATGGCACATAACTAACTGACTGATATTTACAGATAAAAATAGAAAAGCTTAATACAAATCATCACGCACCAAGATTCTTAAAATATTTTTTAAACTTTTTATTAATATAAAATATTATGTAATGTGTACATTTTTAAATGTATGGTCGACCATACACAACATTTTCAGAAAATGAGAGCGTTGTATATTAAAACTTAAAGTCAACGTCCTTAAAATTAGATTACGGAGAATATTTTCCAACATTTTTAAGATTACTGAGTACTTAAAAATTATATAAACAATGGACTTGCCCATCATTTTCTCAAATTATGATGTAACAGATAAAGTCTCCGCAGAACAAAAATAAACATCTTTAACGCCGCCAACACGTTTATCAGCACTTGTTACGTGACTGACGAGCGATGACGCGTACGTAATCACCGCTGCTGTTTCTTTTAAAAATGCATTTCTCTGTTATTTTAAACTTAAATTAAATAACATATTTTCAAATCAGATTAATTATACTTTAAATCAGCTAATATCCGTCAAATAAAATTTCAGAAAAGTATATTTTTGGAAATTTTTTTTTTTTTTAATACTGAGAATTACACCGCAATAAAAGACGACTAAAACGACTAAAAAAAAGAAAGCTAATAAGGATTTTTGAAAAAAAAAATCATCGATTCTAATCAATAAAATTTCTGTTTGAAATATACCAGATTATTTTGCTTACTGGAAATAGTAAATTTAATCTCTTAGCTTTCAATTAAAAAATAAAATAAAAGCTTCGAGAAATAATTTCATTTATAAAAATTCATTTTAAACGAAGGTATCGAAAATCAGTGGAGGTGCCTAGTTAATTGCATAAATGTATATTATTGATTACTTATGCAAAAATATAACTAACGCAGTTGAAAAATTACTTAAATATCTCTTTTTACTTACCGTTGAGTGGTGTTAAACGTCTTTAGTTTATTATACTTTTAATTTTTTAACGAATAATTATTTTTTATATATAACGATACATTTAAACAGAGGTAAAAATTAATTTTCTAGAAAATAAAATTAATGGTTTAAGCAGGTTTTAATTCATTAATCTTTCATTTAATTAAATATTTAATTAAGGTTGAAACGAAAATTATGTCTGATTTTATAATCAGGTTTTAATTAAATTTTTCAATTTTGAATTAATTTTTATTATATTTTTAAATTATTTTTAATTAATTTTTACTTTATTTTTAATTATTTTTTTTTTATTTTTTATTTTTATTTATTTTATTTTATTTTATCTTTTTATTTATTTATTATTTATTTTATTTTACATGTTATTTTATTTTAATTTTTTATTTTATTTTATTTTTAATTAATTTTTATTCATGTTTTAATTATTTTTTTCAATTTTAATTCTTCATTATTTTCAATTTGTAATGTTTTCATTAATTTTTTATATAATTAAAGATTTAATTCAGGTTGGAATGAAAATTCCGTCCGATTTTATAATCAGGTTTTAATTAAATTTTTCAATTTTTAATTAATTTTTATTATATTTTTAATTAATTTTTAATTTAATTTTAATTAATTTCGTTTTATGTTTTTTTTTTTTTTATTCTATTTTATTTATTTTATTTTATTATTTATTTATTTTATTTTACGTTATTTTATTTTTTATTTTATTTTTAATTACTGATAAAAATAGAAAAGCTTAATACAAATCATCACGCACCAAGATTCTTAAGATATGTTTTATTAATTTTTTCAATTTTAATTTTTTTCAGTTTTTATTGTTTTCATTAATTTTCATTTAATTAAAGATTTAATTCAGGTTGAAACGATAATTCTGTCCACTTGTTTAGGTGAAAATGATGATCAGAATTTATTTACGTACTGTCTATTTACGCTGCTTCGTAATTTGACGATGTGTAATTTGTATATTTTGCTTTAAGGTTATAAAAATATTCATCAGATAGTTCCCCCAGTGTTCGTTACAGCTAAAGGATACATTATAAATGTTGCCCTTGTTTATACAACTTTCAGTGTTCTTTTTTAACAGGCTTATTACTGGTGGTGTCAAGTGAAAACTGACAGAATGAAAGCGCCGTCGTCAGTGGATCAAATCAAGCAACCAGGCCTGCTCATCAACCGACAAAGAAACTTCATCCAAAGAATATCATGTTGAGCATATAGTGAGATATTCAAGGGATCGTCCATTATGAACGGTAAGACAATAATCAAACAATCAATGCTGATCTCTTCTGCCAACAGAAAGCAGCTTTGGCCAGCAAACGGCTATCCTTTGTCGACAGAACGGGTGCAATCTTCCATCACGATAATGCTCGTCCTTAACCAGTACGGTTCACTAATAGATCGGAACTCAATTTGGTATAACTGATTCTTAAACCATATTCTCTTGACTTTGTTCCATTTGATTATCTCTTATTCAGCGGATTGCATAACGAATTGGATGGCTTAAGGGTGATATTAACAGAGGAGGTTGAACATTAGATGGTCTCTTATTTTACTTCAAAACCTAAATAATTTAACAAACGTGACATCTCTGAACTTTCTGACAGATTAAATGAGGTTCTAAGAAGCAATGGATAGAAAAATATTCCCTTCGCCGAGTAAAGTCGTATATAAATTTCTCAATGCTAACAAATCCTTTTGCCAATCATATTTAATATGTTTCCGCCTCAAGTCGGTGGATGTGATCTCTTTAATCTTTGAAAATCCCGTTGATATCTTTTGCATATGTCCGTTATATTCAACAAATATTTATATAAAAGAAACGCAAATATTTGCTATTTGTAAATTTCTGTATAATAATATCACTTATCGTTGTATGCGTGATCTATCTGCGGGGCATATGAGTTATTTATTTTTCAACAAAGTCTGAGAGAAAAATATATACGTTTAAAAATTCTGTGTTTTTGGTAAATCGATATTTCCTCGGGCTAAACATAAACGGTAAAAGGTTGAATAATTGAAGAAGAACTGAAGTTGATGGTTCAAATGTTGATTTTTTTTCTCAAGTTACCACAAACAAGGCAACTCTGCGACTAGAATGAGGGAGTTACAGGAAGTGAAAGTGAAAGTGAAAGCGAAAGTGAAAGAGAAGAAGAAGATTGAGAATAGCAAGGATTGAGGAAAGGAGAAAAAAAAAAGAACGGGGTTGAAGAAGACAGAAAATTGCGATTTATTTTGCATTTAAATATCTGAAGATTGAAGTTATCAGGAAAGCAAATAAACGTAAGGGAGTTCCACAGGTCGAAAGTGCGAGAAAAGAAAGTATTAGAATAGAACTGACTGTTGTATCTAGCTAGTTCAACAATAAAACGGTGAGACCTAGTTGCCAATGTAGTAGCACGCTTAAATTCATGTAGTCGAGGCCCCAGGTAAAAAACACACCAGAACATGTTGTAACCTAGGGACGGTTACTGAATAGAATAATCAAATGAAGGTTGGTAATGAACGATAATACTTAGGACAAGAACAACACATATAAGATTCGCCAGCGGCGTGGAGAAGTAGTCAACTGCTAGAAGTGAGTCAAGTGAACTCCAAAATAAATCTCCAACTGCAGAATATCTACCAACCGCCCTTCGCGGTCAGATATGGCACAAGGCCGAATTTAATGTGCTTCGTCTTGGGATTCTCTCTGCCTGGAGGCATAGAGTTTGACCAGCACAGCTGGAGACGAAACTCCGACTGCGGACCAACATACAGTATTTACTATTTATGTGAATGGGGACATACCCATTATCGTCCGTAGGTATGCTACATCAGAAGAATTACCACAAAAAATATTTGTGGAAGGGACGGATGGAACCCACGTCACGTCGGTGAGAAAGTGATTTGTAGCAATATGAGTCAGATAAGGTCTTGTTAAATTGAAAACAGCCTGACCAGTCGCAAAAATGGATATGGAACATTTACTTTCGATCGATAATTATCAGTAAGTTAAGTCAACTTCAAAGTACAGTAGTTATGGGTTCATACTGAAAGAAAGTCACAGAATGAAGATAAACCACTTTTTTTAGACGAAGATAGCGAGACAATTTGGAAATTGGTATTGATAAAACTGAAGTGCATACACCTATGAACGAAGCGAGCCTCGGGAACGCACAGGGAAGACAGGCGTTAGACTGTGCATATCTACTCACCCACACCTCATCTCAATTTCGCTAGCTTCTAACAGTAGCTTATAACCCAAGAATAAAATACTGAAAAAAATGTTTTGTTTCTCACTAGTCGGTAACGATTTGGTGGAAGGGTAATTTTTAAGCCAGATACGTTTGAAAAGAAGAAACTGTACCATGTCAATGTGCCTGGTATCTGCCTGAGCTGCCACGCAAAGACTGAAGTCTAGATGCCTGGTCATGAATAAAAAATGATACTGTTTTTCATAATATTACGTTCGGTAAATAATGTCCGATTTTACAATCAAATTTTATTTCTGAATTAATATAACAGTGTTTACATCAGAAACACTGAACATCCATATATTTCTGCCATTGAAGCTTCCAGATTACTTATGCCTTCAAAATAAAACTCTAAAGCTTCTTCTGATTGGTTGATGTGTTTTCTACGGTTTACCAATCCGATGCAAGCTATTTTAAAGACAGGATAAATATTTTAGATTCCAATCATTTTTAGGGGAGATATTAACGATTCGATGATAATAGACTTAATAATGAACTCATAGTTCTGAGAGAAGAGGGTGGTGTATTCACCCCCCAAACGTATTTGCTCATAAGTGTAATTTGAAATCGACTCTCCGATTAACAACTCCGTGTCGTTATCCATTACACCATCCGCATATCCAAGCTCACAGAACCTGTTGTCCCCAAGCAATTACCATTTTAGATAATGAACAGTTTCGACATTGATTAACGTCGGTGATGGTATGAGAATCTTAATGTTTGGCAAGACGCCATTAAATCTTTGAATACGGTTTATACATGTTATTTGGTGTTTGATGTCTTTTGGATAAAAAATGCTAAGATTCTTAGGAAAGCGGTAATCAGAGAATATCCTGGATGTAGCAAAGTCTCATGTCCGAGATCACCCTGCCGATTTCACGTACAGATCCACTGTTTTGGTACATCACCCGTAAACCTGGTAAATAATGTAAACTCCTAATTCAAGTAGTTTAGGCGGAAATTAACAGAATCAGTGCCTGGCTGGAACTATATATTATCCAATTCATAATTCAGGATCCCGAATTTTGTTCTAAGGACTAGACACTTTCTTTTTGTTTCTTGATGTTAACACAGGGTTTTGTGTCGTGCTATGATTCTACCTACGTCGGATGTAAAATCTACAGGAAAAGATGATATATTCGACTTTTGTACAGAAACGGCAAGAGAAATGATATCGTAAAGATATCAGATATCTAAAACGGGATCCAAATCCTATCGTCTTCTAGTTTTGTGACGTACGGTAGCCGTTAAATGATTAAGTATAACTCAAGACTTCAGTATTAAAATTAAATATTCTTTAATTACACCCGCAAATAAATACTTACAAGAACAAATAAGTAAAAGTCAACGAAAGATAATTAACCATTTCAGTGAATACCTTGTTAGTAGCGCGGCTCGGTAAATCCTAAATCAAAACCCAAATCATTGACGCACAATAATTCACACTAATTCGACTGGATAGTTCCACTCAATAGTCACAATAATCATTCAATAATCACAGTAGTCAGTAGCCTGACACCGCTATTTATACACCTGGCGGAAAACATATAAGTCCAGAGTGTCACGCTCGAACATTGTTGTGGGTAGTTACTCATTTTTTCGTATATGACATCTATACACCGTTTCCATTTAAGACGTGGATGGTCATGTCTCTCCACTACTTCTTGTTGTCCTAAGTAAATTTTGTATCTTCGCTATATCTCTTACCCCCTGTTCAGCAAACGATTTACGCAAGCTCGTTAGGTAGGTTATACGCTGCTTTCTTCTGTTCCGCTTGCCTTCAATATGTCCTGTGAGTGTAAATTTTCCAAGCCCTCTTTCCTCATTATATGCCCAAGAAATTTAAACTCTCTCTTTCTGATGTTACGTATAACTGTCATTTTGACTTCCCTTTTCTCGAAAACTTCGCTGTTGCTCCTTTGTTCAGTCCATGGTTTTCTCGTGCATCAGTTCGTAGAATCATATTTCTGTTCCCCCAAGACAATTCTTTATCTGTGATAAAATGGTACCGATTTTGCTGCCGTTAAGGAATACCGACATTACATAACATGTCCTTATTCTTCCGGTTGGTTCTAATATAGTCAGCCAATACCAATCTGTATATATTCATGCAAAGTAAATACACATTGATAAAATCGATACGAGTCTTATACACACATGGCGAACAAATTTGATATCTGACACGTTTTTAAAAATTTCCCACTCTGTAACGTCAATCAACTGATGTCAATCCTGAGAGAGATTTATACATTATTCAATAACGTGAAAAGCAGTTATCGACATTAAAATAGGATTATGTATAATTCTAAGCTCATCTTAATCTGGCGCAATTTTCATACACGGGAGTTAAAGGGGATGTACTGATCTAACAGTAGGAATAAGGGAGATATCGTAATAGGCCCGTGATATGTCTTCTTCATGATACATTTAGTCTACTGTCTCTATCGGATAATATTTCGATTTTTATGCAATCTTCTGGGCTTAAGCCATTTTTTTTAAATTAAGGAATTCCGCTTTAGTTTTATTGTTACAAAATGGCAGTTTTTTTGGCGTGGTATGACCGCGTCTAGGTTCGTGTGATTCGAGGTCATTTAAACGTTGTTTAGCAGAAGAAAATGGCGCAGTGAATAAAAGCGATGGTAAAAATAATCCAGTGACATGATTCAAAGGCTTGTGAGTTCAATACCTGGGGAGAGCAGAGGTGAACAAAGAACTTCGAGAGTTGTGTTACTGAAGGGAAATAACTGGTACAAAATTATCCCGAAAATACACGGCACGTCGAACTAGAACGATATACCACGGTTGACAAAATAAAGGGTTCGATTTGAAATACCAACGTATATCATATGAAGTAGGCCTGAGCGTACAACGGCCGAAATGTCGTGAATATGGTAACAAAGATAAGTATAACAGTCGCAACAATGTAAATAGTGTATATAGTTAAAATACCTAGTCTCAGAAATATAGACAGTCCTGTAGAAGGCCGGCGCGTACAACGTCCTAAACGTCGTGAATATGACAACAAATTTGAGGACAACAGTTGCAGTAATGTAAATAGTGTAAATAGTTACAATGCCTAATCTCAGAAATGTAGACAGAGCTGAAGAAGGCCGGCGCGTACAACGTCCGAAACGTTGTGAATATGAAAACAAATTTGAGGACAGCAGTCGCAACAATGTAAATAGTGTAAATAGTTACAATATCTCGTCTCAGGAATATAGGTACGTGATGTCATATTTCTTTGTAAATGAGATTAGTTTTGACTTGTCGTCATTTCTGTTTCTGTAACCAGAATAGTATATGTACGACTGTAAGTTAAACATTATCTGCACTTTCGCTATAACATATCTTTAGGTTTCTCTCATTGCCACCTGCTCATGCGTGGAGAAGGATAGTGGATAGATCAAGGCAACTTGAGATGTCGATTGACATTACATTTGAATAGTTGGAGTTAATAGCTCTCAGGGTAACAGGAATAGGGAAGTGAGTTCCATAGGCGAGATGTGCGAGATATGAAGCTATTGGAGTAGAAGAGACAGCTAAATTTAATAGTTTCAATAGTGAAAGGGTGAGAGCGGGATGCCAGCCTCGTAGGGCTGAAATCTGGGCACCAGCGCAAGTAGCTCATGGGGGCAATTACCATGAAAGTATTTGTAAAAAAGACAGAGAGAGGCGACGGCACGTCTGTGAGAGAGCGACTGTAGACGAGATGCCAGAACAGTGCCAATTATATTGCATATCCGTCTCTGGATCTTATCAACAACCCCGAGGCAAAGAGTAGGGTCTCCAGACCATATATTGCAGCAATACTCCATGCAAGGGCGAATGGTTGATTTGTAGATTTGAAGGATCGATTCAGTGGAGAAAAATTTCCTGGCGCGGCACAGAGAGACAAATTTCCTTGCGGTGGACGAAGCAATTGACCCAATGTATTTGTTCCATCTCAGGTCAGCAGTCAACGTGAGACCGAGCAGCCGCAGAGAGTTGCTCTCGAGAAGTTGAGCGTCAGACATTCTAATGAAGGGCAGGGAAGGATCTCTGTGGTGATTAATAGAGATCAGTTTTGTTTTTGAGGCATTAAAGTTGACCAGCCAATTCCTGCCCCAGTTCCCAACCGATTGGAGGTCCTTTTCGAGACGCACGGCCAGGTTAGTTTTGTCAGCGAAACTAGAATGTGGAATGTCATGAGAAAAAAAAACAGTATAAAGAAGAGAGAACGATAAAGAACAGAAATTAAGAAGACAGACGATAACGGTTGACATTTTAATTAAATTTTTCGAAAATTAAAGATAAGTGGGAAAGCAAGTAACCGGAAAAGAGTTCCACAAGCGAGAAGGGTGATAGAAGAAATTGTTAGCATATAACTTATTGTTAGCAACTTAAAACTTTAAAATGATGAGAACTTGCCGCCAATCTAGTAGGATTCATCTTTTAAAATTAACTTATATAATAGAAAATATGATATCAAACATAATGTCTAGACATCTTGAAGTGTTTCGAAACATTTATCAAAAACTAAGTTATTGATGAGATTATTGAAAAAGAAAAAAATATTTTATTAGATTTTAAATCTTTACAATATATGGGCATTAGGCCTTCCATTTTTTTTTCTTTTCTGGGTAAATTATCACAAGCGAAATAAAATAAGAATTTTTTTTTCCAGAATAAATATCGCCATTTCTCTCTATATACTGGACACTAATAATTGATCTCTCGAAAATATTCCCACTTCCTTTACTTTCCCATTGTATAACGTTCATAAAAAACGAAATTAATCTAGGACATGATTTAAATGCTTTTTGATAACGGGTCTCAACATCACAGATTCTATGCGATTACAGCAGCTATTTCTGGCTTGTAAGGCATATATTTAACTTTAAGTGGTAGTGGCAAATGACAAACGATTGCTCATATGGAAACCTCCCAAAAAGCATGTGAGGAAAAGATGGCAGAGTGTTGATTCCTGTTTATCAGAATGTAGTGCGCAACATCCTGAAGAGAAAACGTCAAAAGCGTCCTTGCTATCCAGAGTAGGTACTGTGAAAATGTGGTTGACGTGGTTTTGGCTTGATTTGGTTTGGCTTGGTTTGTTTTACGGCATATCAACCTCAATGGATTATTTAATGCTGACGAAAAATTTTATAGCTGGTAATAATTTGCTTTGTCAAAAATCTTTTGCTGGTAATAATTTTTTCCTCCAAAAATGTATTGTTGGTAATATTTTTTTTTTCAAAAAAAGTATTGCTGACAATATTTTTTTTCCTCAAAAATATATAGCTGGTAATATATTTTTTCAAAAACGTATTGTTAGTAATATATATATATATATATATATATATATATATATATATATATATATATATATATATGTATTTTCAAAAATATATTGCTGGTAATTTTTTTTCTTCAAAAATTTATTGCTGATAATAATTTTTTACAAAGTAATTCTGGTATTAAAACCTATCTTTACATTTTCATAGTGTTTTTACCCTAGTTTCAGTGTTAGCTATTTGCCCATAGCTGGAACCCTAACAGGTGCTACCACCCCGTCTGGGTAGCCTGGGAACACCAGCAATTAAGAGGTGGTTCCACGTTCCCAAAAACCTCCTGATCAGAGGCCTTGCTGTTGGATGTAGTTTATCGTCTTAGCCAGGACGCGGATGTAGTTTATCGTCTAACCCAGGATGCGGACGTAGTTCATCATCATACCCAGAACGCGTGGTTGACGTAGTTTCATTTACAGGGGGCTCTTTTCAGGAACTGAAGTTCCTTACAGAGAATTGTAGAAAAAGAAAATAATGCCTTGGCCAAGGCAGAGGGTTGGCCAAATAATATGCAAAATTAACTTCAACCTTGACGTCAGATTTTTAAATTTAAAAGTGTCTCCTTACCGATTTTCTTCATGTTCTCTTTTTCTTTTATTTCAGATGAAAACTTGAATAGTTTTTCAAAACATTTCGATGCAATGTTAGCTTTCTAAAAGTATATTTTGCAATTGTAAATTGCATTTCTTTTTAAATGTTTCATCCGAAGCAATGCGATAGTGAAACTAAGATTCAAGGGGTTACTTCGATTGAAAGAAACGTGGGCAAAAAGAAAGGACAATAAAAAGAACAGGTTTCAGGAAGACGATGGCGATTGATATCTTTCAAGATGATAGACGATACGGAAGCAAGAAGCCGAAAGAGTTTTCCACATGCTAGAAATTCGAGAAAGCAAGTTATTAGAGAAGTGATACGATTTCTCTGGTCGAAAGGTGTGTCAGCAGCTAAAATTTATCGGCGGCAACACAATACAGCCACAGTGCACTACCGCGTTGAAGTGTGTATGATTAGATCGTGAAGTTTAAACGTGGTCGGAGAAGTATGACGGGCGAAAAAGGAGCAGGACGCCCGTCAAGCCCCACCACGGATGAGATGATTCAGCAAGCTCGAGGTGGTTTGGTTTAATCATTTAAACGCCATCTTCTTTAGGACATGTCGAATGGTGAATCATCAATGAGGGAGCATGTTCTCTGCAGATTCAAAATTACTGCTTTTTGTCTCTCCTTGGTGCACACTGCACGCGAAGCGGCCATGTTTGCACTGTAACAGCAGAAAATCAACTTCGATCACGTGGCCATAATAGTACCAACTGTAAGCACAAACAGAAGGCGGTGTGAAAATCCTAAAGATATGCTATCGTAAAAGTGCGGATAATTTTTTACTAACCCTCGTACAGAGTTTATTTAAGGCCGAAAACCAATACGGCTATCTGGATAATGAACATACACATATATGTGCCGTATCCCCTCAAGAGGCAAGCGGTCATGGCACTCCACGACTTCCTATCCATTATACCGCTTGCTCATTCACTATCCCCCACTTCCAGATATACCATCTATTTATCCATTTAATCGCTATTTCATACAGACTTACGAGTATCAAACACTCCAAGCCTTCCTTCTATAATGTGTCTGGGAAATTTAAAATGTCTCCAATTCTAAGTACAAGCGTAAATGAAAAAAAGACTTGAAGCAACAGAAATGTGGTTCTACAGAAGGATGCTGAGGACACAATGGACCGAACATCTGTGCACCAACAAGGTTTTATTGAAAATGGAAACTAAAAGGAAACTTATACGTAACACCAGGAAGCGGCAGTCGAAATGTCGTATAAATGGCAAGATGAGGATATCAGTCCGAACAATGTAAATAGCGAAAATAAGTGAGTTTCAAAACATCGATTTCTAGATTACAAAAGCAAAGTTCGAAGTAAATAATAGTCATTTGTTTTCCAGACAGACGCTATATGGAAATATTCCTCACTAGCCAAAGACGAAAAGAAAATGTCAAAATTTTGTTAAACTTTAACACAAATTATATTAACAGAATTGACATAGACTGAGACCAGAAACATAAATTTAATTGTCATTTCGTGTTAAAAAAAAAAAAAAAAAAAAAGAGATTAAGAGATTAATCTCCATCCCTATAGAACTATGGACTTCTTGGCTTGACCTACAATGTATTGCCAGACATGGAATGGATTGGATTAATTAGAAATGACAGATCTGAAGCAAATATAATTAATCAAATCCAGGCAGTGAGTTTATAATAAACGTTCAAATCCCCCTGTTTAGTTTTGGTAAATGTTCGCCGCCATCTTCTTTAAGACATCACGCAGATCAAGACTTTAAAAACTCGGATATAATTGTCTCAAATGATTCGATGACGTTAGTTGAAAAGAAAATGTCGTGTCTCAGAAGAACAAACTGGCCACGTGCGTGCCGGGCCTAGACTAGATGACGCTACCATTGACTGACCTTGCTGCTGATGCACTAAGTGACCTTACTTAATGCATGTGCAGCTTTGTGACAGGTACACACGCTGAGCGATTCAACTAATAAAGATTTGGTTCTGTGAAGTTCGAGTTCTTGGAGATTAAAGGAAGAAAATCTCTTGTTCAATTCCCACTATGGTTCCCGGGTTACGGCCCTATAACGTTGTAACGCCGGTTCCCGTATGATCACCGACGTCGAGCCTGGTGTGTACCTAGACGGACGTGCGCATGGGAATACAAGGTGCTATAAGTTTGGATGCGAGGGTGATGTAATGGATAATGGCTCAGAACTGTTAATCGGAAAACCTCGGTCTAATTCCAGTTTGGTTCGTTACAACAACCTACGCGCAAATTACGCGAAGGTTATAAATCCACCTCTTCTCCCACCATCTAAGGGTTACTTACTAAAACTTATATCACTAAATAATCATTATGTGCCCCTCCCCCGCAAAACAGAAACAAAAATTCTTGCAATCTAAATTTCTAAATTTGTTTGGCTTTAAATAACCTGCAAAGCTTTGATAACCCCTACGAAACGAGTCAATTAATCAAATTATTTATATATATATATATATATATATATATATATATATATATATATATATATATATATATATATCCGATATTATATCTTATTATGATAAACGTTATATTTCATGAGCACACATATTTGAGGAGAAATGCATTTTTTTTTTAAATTTGTAAAATGTAATTCATGTTTACTAAAAAAATAGCTTAATCTAACAATTATAAAGTATTGGTGTTACATGATTTGGACAATTTTGTTGTTACACTGACTATATATATATATATATATATATATATATATATATATATATATATATATATATATATATGCATGCGCATGTGTGTGTATTCATATGATAGAGGACAAATAGTAAACGTTTATAAATCAAACATAGCCGCTTTTATTAAAGCTTCTTCAGAGAATGATATATAGTAATAACCTTTTCTCGTATTTTTATTTTTGCGTTCATGGATTTTCATTGGTTAGACAGAATTTACGTTTATTTAAATTGCCAAGCAGCGACTATATATATATTGATTGCAAGTTTCATTAAATAATATAGACAAGTTCTGTCCATCAATTTTATGTAAATTCTTTTCATATCGTCTGATTGATACATATTTTTTAAAATCCTATCTAAGTTTGCGGCTTACATAATCCATTATCAAAGATGACAATTACATTACAATATATTAACCAATACACGGACAAAACTATAATGATTGTCTGTTTATGTTTACATGGAAGATTTCCTTGCAACGACAAACTCTAGCTAGAATTTGTAGGTCATTAAACGACCCTTGTCCTCTATGCATACACGAGAAACTATATATTACTAAGTTTATAAAAAATAAAAATTTACTGAATCAGAGAAATGAAATAGCTATTATATGCCGTCATTGTCAAAAATGTTCCTTAAATAATATTTTAAAAAAAAAAAAAAAGGAAAAAGTCTATTGGAATAACAGTGAAAATATTTTAAACTTATATTCAAAATTTTAAAATTTAAAATTGTAGTTAAAAAGAATTCAAACCTAAGCATCTTTTTAAAAATTTGTAGTTAAATAAAATGTATGCTAACCGAAAGACCTCTATAATAAAAGGACTAAAGGCACTTAAATGAATCCAATAAAACACCTACTGAAAAATGAAATTATAACAAAAGCTAGATGATGTAGGGTTGTGTACGACCCATGTCCTTTGTAAATACATATGAAACTTTAGTACTTAGGTTATATATATTTAAAATAAGTAAATTAATTAATAAATAAAGTTTACTAAATATGAGAATAGTTTTGTTGTAAGTGCCATAGATATTACTTAAATAATATTTAATTATAAAAGTTTAAAAATCGTAATTTACATATACTTTTATATGGAAAAATAATTTTACTTACTATGAGTAATTTTCTTTCTGTTATAAAGTAATATAGTCTATTAAAACTAACAATGAAAATATTTTAAAATTTTAAAGTTGTAATTTTAAAACTGTAATTAAAATTGTAGTTAAATAAAATGAATTCTAACCTAAACTTCTTTTAATTAGCACTACACGCACTTAAAAGAATCCAATAAAAACACCTATAGTAAAATAAAATAAAAATAAGATTAATATGAAATGCGATAAGATGTAAGCTTTTGAATGACCCATGCCCTTTGTACTTACATGAGAAACAATATATTACTAGGTTTATATATAAAATAAAAGTTTACTAAATCAGTGAAATTAAGTAACCATTTTTGCCGTCAGTCATAAAATTTTTTAATAAAAAAACAAACATGAAACCTCATATACATACTTAAACTTGATGTTAAAATAATCCGACATAATATAATGGAGTCTAATACATTTAACTGTTCTTAAAAAGAATATAGTATAATAAAAATTAAAAATGAGAATATTTCAAATCGTAGTTAAATAAAAAGTATTATGATCTGAACACCCCCAAAAATCTTTAAATTCATAAATAGAAAAAAAATGCCGTAAGAATTTTTTTACCGTTAACAATAATTTAAAAAAAAAATCCAGACGACATGCATTGAACGGATGTCAGTTTTCATTGAAAAATACATCCCTACCCCTTATCAAATTGTAGCTAATGACCGATACAATGATACTGTCATAAGGGATACCTAGACATCCATTGTCCAATTCAAGTAGAATATTCTGTAACCATGGAAACGTGATTTTAGCTGTGTCTTTAAAACCCAGTAATTTTTAAAAGTTACTCCAAAATTCGCTTGAGGATGAAATGGAACTAATGCTTTTAATTTAATTGCAAAATTAAATTCGGGGATTTTAGCTTCTATTTTTGAAACATGGTTAAAACTGTGTAGCGGAAAGAACCATATTTTAAATCAATTAATTTATAATATATATATATATATATATATATATATATATATATATATATTTTTTCGGATTACATCTCTATTTTCGTTTTACTCTTATTACCGAGAAGTAAAAACAAGAACAAAATTTATTTCCATACCTGGGGATATCTGTAGGAACAGACGAAAGCTTGTAAAAAATTAATAAGACCTTAGGCAACTGGAATTTATAAACAGGAATCATATCATTCATATACAGGTTCGGGGTTGGTGTATCTTATTTATATTGTTTGCAAAGATGTATTTTCGCCATTTAAATCATTAACCTCTGTATTTGTTTTTGTTTCAATGATTCATGAATTTATACATATATATATATATATATATATATATATATATATATATATATATATATATTAAGACATTTTATGTTTATACATTCTTTTTATAGATACAAATATTTAAGTAAATGCTCTCTTCATAATAAACAGTATTAATAACATTTACCGGCCTGAATGTCTACACAAATTTTCATAGTAAATTAATACTGTTTATTATAAACAGAGCATTTGCTTAAATACTATCTATCAAAAGAATATATGTACATTGAAATGTCTTAAAATAATTGTCGGACATTGTCTGTTTCATTATGTGTGACGTCATTTGTTTGCATTTGGATAGGCTTTGAGCAGATATGAATATACTTGAGAGATTCATGGAAGATTGAAGTTTAAAAGCAGTTAAATCGCCCTTACTAACCGAACGATCCTCTGTGGCTCAATCGTTTAAGGCACATCAGGCTATATGATGGTTCCGTGTAGGATACAGGTTCGATTCCTGTCGGGGACGAATATTTTCTATGAAAATTACTCGTACATTCAGGCAGGTAAATATTATTGGCACTGTTTATTATTAACAATATATGACTTAAATATTTGTATGTATAAAAAGAATGTAAAACATAAAAATATATTAAAATAATTGTCGGACTATATCCATTTCATAATATATATATATATATGTTCTGAGAATACATCAGAAAAAGAAAAATACTATTAAAAAGTGAGAACAATAAAAGAACTGGAATTAAGAAGATAGAAGTGAACGATTGACATTGCATTTTAATTTTTGATCAGTCCTGAAAAACGAATCAATCCACCAATAAAAAGACATTCTGGTTCCGAGGACGACAGATTTTCTAAAATTATGAGCCTGTTCTTACTGAGAGAAACTTGAGCTAAAATGGCAAATAAGTTCACTTCCGAGGGCCTGTCGCTCGCGAAATCGTTTTTACACATACGACACAATCTACACAAACTACTCCATCAGAGAAATTCTTCTCTTTCTTTCCAGGGAAATTATCGCAGAATTTCATTTGCTTATGCAGAATAACTTCATGTTTGTAGTTAAACCCATCTAGTTTTTTGTCTTCCCTTTCAGCCGATAGAACCATAGTAATCTTTTTATGGCGGATTTGTGGATGTTATCTGATGACAACGTCCGTTACTTCCATCTACAGTTATATTTCGTTTCGGCGTTTATTGGCCTTGAGTAAAGATGAAAATAAAATGCACAGCGTTGATAAATATACATTAAGAAAATAACAGAATATAATAATACCGAATCAGGAGATGAAAGTTGAAGTTTCAAGAATAGTTCAAGTGAAAAAAATCCTGGTGCATACGAGATATAGAAACAGGAAGGACATATATATATATATATATATATATATATATATATATATATATATATATATATACTAGCAGTAGAGTCCGGCGTTGCCCGGGGATGTAACAGTAAGAGATAGTTCAAGTATCGACCATCATAAAGACTGAAAAATGAAATTGACAAAGATTATTGTTTAAGGTTGACGGACACGCATGTCTTAATTAGTTTTTTTTTTGTTTTGTTTTGTTTATTTACGAATTGGTCAAACCCAAACAATTGTTTTCAATCGTCATGAGTCTATCGATTGAATAGAATTTTATTATAAACAATTGTCTTGTAAATGGAATTTTTAAAGCATTCTGAATGTAAAAATAAAGATAAAAGTGTGCAAGACAATAAGATACACTACCTGCCAAAAAAAAAGTAGAGTTTTGTTGAAATCGGTTGAAAAATGTAGGAAATCCGATCCCATATATAAACACACACACACAAACAACCTGGGTTTTATAATAAGTATAACTCGATATGTGTTGTCCCCCTTTCATTCTCGTGATGCCTCTTTATCGTGTTTTCAAATTGATTTCGTGCAAAAACAATTGTGTTTTTCTAATTTTTGGTGCTGTCAGAACCACCGCAAGGTAATTGTACGTAGTCCTGTGAAATTTTGTTGAAATCAGTTGAAAAATGTAGGAAATCCGATCCAATATATAAACGTACAGACACACACACATACACACACACACACACATACACACAAACTGGGTTTTATAATAAGTAAGATATATAGAAAATTTTACTGGTGATATTAACCGTTTCCCTATAAGGAAACATTTGGCATTCATTGAACGAGCAGCCAGTACTGCTTTCGTTTGAAATTTCTAAAATCTTTCTCCTGAAAATAGATTTTCAAGTCCAGTAGCTGTTATCACTCTTTCCAGTAAGGACAAGGGTTTCCTCCATAACTTTTATTTAAAGTAGCGTGGAATGACATCACCTTGGTTATGTCATTGTTTGAGCTTCGAGTTTCATGTGACATCCATTTTGGTTGTTGCTGTTGGTACTCCTCAAGTGATGCTATTTTTTCTATAGTGATTCTGTAGCGCCAGGCTACAATGTTAAAAAAAGTATGATATTTGCCAAGACGCTCAGGCATCAAATGTATATATATATATATATATATATATATATATATATATATATATATATATGTATGTTTGTATCCAGTTGTTTTAGTCGCCTGCTATGTAATTGGTAGTGAAGGAAAAGGTATATGTTTTCAATGCTACATGACAATTTAACCATGCCAGTTGGTCGTATTTTGGCGCTGGTTTAAGTTACGATGACCGCAGCATTGGAGAATGAAACACATTTATTTATTGATTCTGGTTTTGATTAATTTTTCATTTGGTTATATACGCATTTAGAGATCTGCTCCGAAAATGCCGCTTTTGTTCTCATTCGCTTACTACCTTATATCCTATTAGGCTTCTGATTGGCTGATCGAACTATTGCTTTGTGATCTAGGAATATATATCTACTTTTAGAAATGGTGAAAAATGCGTCTCTATTTTATCATTTGTTTATTTATTTTCTTATATCTATTTTGTAAGCTGTTTAGTCGGTCAGCCTATGGCTTTGTGGAATGGCGATATTGCATGCATCTATTTTTAGAGATGGGGAAATGTTGGTCCCCTTGTTATCATTTTCTTATTTCTTTTCTTATATCCTGGTTGCGATGGGTTCTGATTGGTTTGTCAACCTATGGATTTGTGGTCTGCCGATTTTGTACATGCATCTATTTTTAGACATGGGGAAATGTTTGTCTTCTTGTTGTCATTTGTTTATTTCTTTTCTTATATCCTGGTTGCGAAGGCTCTCTGACTGGTTGGTCGACCTATGGTTTTATGGCCTGGCGATTTTGTATATGCATCTATTTTTAGACATGGGGAAATGTTGGTCTCCTTGTAATCATTTGTTTGTTTCTTTTATATATCCTGGTTGTGAAAATCTCCTGATTGGTTGATTGACCTATGGCTTTGTGTCCTGGCAATTTTTAGAGATTATGAAATGTTGGTCTGATTGATATTATTTATTTTTTATTTAATTATTTCTCTATCACTACTCTTGCTTCATTTAACCTCTCTTTTCTCTCTGTGACGTCTTGCTCTTTGTTCTGATTAAAAATGGATTATTTCTGCCATACCTGGAATGGAGTTACCCAATCCTGACTCTTCAGCCTTGGCGAAATTATTAACGATCATGCTGTTTCTAAGCAGTATGCGAGCAAAATGACTGTTTTAATTAGAAGAAAAAAGATCTTCGTTTGATAGTACGAAACAGATATGAATAATTCAGTCTAGACTGAAATTGCAGAAAGCAAAATATTTTTTTCTTTTTCGATTTCATGTCATTGATTTTTCTTAATACTATAAACGTTATTTTTTGTGTGTAAAGGTATTTGAGATAGCATCTTAAATACACGTCGCCAATAAAATCATGTTTATAGTCGTAAGAAATAATGTCGGATAAAACGTTTAAATAATTACTGTTGTTTACGTTTCTGAAGCTGGCAGAATTTGTACGAAACTGAAGCTATTAGAAACAGATTAATAGAAGTCCCAACAAAACATGAGCTTTCCGTAGGTAGATGATTCAAACGTTGCTCTATAAACGCAAACACTCTGGCATATTGGTAAAGTAATTTTTTGGCTCAGATAGAAACGGAGGATATAGGTTCGATTCCTATTCGAGGCACAATCCTTCTTTAGTAGAGTTTCTCAATGTAGGTTGGCTTTTTTGTTTATAAAAAACACAAAAATAAACAGGGATACCTACTCAATAAAAAATATATTTTACTAGTTTTAAATTGTGAAAATTTCATGGTTTTCCTATTATAATATTCTAATGAATCATAGTACTTAAATGATTGAGTAAGTATCGCATCGTTAAATATTTGAGCTTAGCAACTTTAATGAAATATTGCAATAACAATCATAAATATGGATGCGTGTCGTTATTTTAACCTTTACCAAGCTAATTTCTTCCTAGAATTGTTCCACCTGCTACAGCATGATTTTGAGTATGCAAAAACATGAACACCTACGGTTTTAAAATTGTTATAATTTCCTTTGTATTGTGTTTATGGATTTTATTTTTTGTAAAAGAATGGATGAGTAATATTTTGATGTAAGAAATTACGTTTTGCATGCAAGTTTTGACGCTGAGAACAAAAAACAACTAAAACGCGAAATAAAAAACAACGCAAGGAAAGTTGGCTCCCTGTGCCGCGCCAGGAAATTTTTCTCCCCGGAATCGATCCTCCAGATCTACAAATCAACAATTCGCCCCTGCATGGAGTATTGCTGCCATATATGGTCTGGATACCCCTTCTGTTTGCCTCGGGGTTCTTTATAGGCACCAAGGAGGCGGATATGCAATACAATTGGCCCTGATCTGGCATCTCGTCTACAGTCACTTTCTCACAGACGCGCCGTCGCCTCTCTCTGTCTGTTTTACAAATACTTTCATGGCAATTGCTCCGAGGAGCTGCATTCGCTGGTTCCCAGACTTCATGAGTTCAAGCACCCTCCGAGGCTGGCATCCCGTTCTCACCCATTCACTGTCGAAACTACTAAATGTAGCCGTCTCTTCTACACCAATAGCTTCATGACTCGCACCTCTTGCCTGTGAAACTCCCTTCCCTATTCCAATTTCTCTGAGAGCTATAATCTCCAGCTATTCAAATGTAATGTCAATCGACATCTCCAGTTGCCTTGATCTATCCGCTACCCTTCTCCTCACCCTTTCTTCTATCTGACCTTGCTCCAAATTTTCTGTAACCCCTTGCGTCCTAGTGGCTTCCAGCCTTGCTTGGGGTGAAACGCTTAAAAAAAAAAAAAAGAAAGTATATAAAAAAAATGAAAGGCTTTTTTTTATATTGACGCGGCCATTTTTGTTTGAAAAAAAATCGCGAAAAAAAAAAATTAACGTGTGTTTAATCGGCTTTACGCCTAGTTTAGAATCTAGAAGAAATTCAAAATGGGGTTTTTAACCTTCTTTTCGAAGCAGTAGTAGGCGATTTCCAGCTTAAAATGCAGAAATAGCAGTTGACAAATGTCTATTTCTAGAAACCGTCTTAATGCGACAGAATGCGCCTGGTATTCTAGGACGACATTTTTTGATAATGGTTAAGAAGTGGATACATATGAAATGTTTTGCCATGGACAACATTTTCCATTTCTCTGAAGCAGCCGTTAAACAAGTTAAGTGTGTCTTTTCCTTATTCCATGTGATCAAAACGGAAGAGTCCATTATTTATGAATTAGAAGAAGAAAATATTAAACAGTTATATCTTACCCTTTTTTATCTTCATTCATTTTCTCACTGAAACCAAATAGTGTCTTCTCTCATTCCACGTTATCAAAACGGAGTATTATCATCCATTATTTATGTGGTATCGGCAGAGTATAAAGAAAGGAGAGGCAAGCACGACTGTAATACGATATTAATAAGAAAGAACAGAATAAAAATTCCGTTCACAAATTATTGTTTTATTACGTTTCACATACAATCACGAAGCTAGCAGTTATAGATTCGTAAAAATCCCAACAAGAAATGCTCCATAGTTAATGAACACGGCCTCTGTGTAGAAATAATTAAAAGTACTACTAGAATTGGTTTTACGGCATTTCAACCTCAATGGGTTATTTAATGCCGACAAGATTTTTTATTGCTGGCACCATATTTTTATTCAAAAAATATACTGCTGTTATTTATTCATATTTTTTTTAAATGTGTTACTGGTAATAATGTATTGCTGGTAATAATTTTATTTTTTCGAAAAATGTATTTCTGGTATTTTTTTTTTAATTTATCGATGGCGTTTTGGTGTCAGTGGTTTCTCTTTTCATGTTTATAGGAAAATGCCAACAAACGAATATAATATATAAAGCCAAGGTAAGTGCAAACAACAGCACAATGTACTACATCGGTGCCACTGAGTGACCATTCAAGAAGAGAAAAAACAACCACAACCTTTCATTCTCCAACAGAAAATACTCAAAAACCACTTACACTATCCGTATACATGTGGCATCTAAAAGACAGAAATATTACACAAAGAATAACCTGGAAAATATTGAAAAAACCACATGCCTACAACAACATTAGAAAAAATATCTTTTGCCTACACGAAAAGATAACAATAATTTCTCATACCCAACAAAAGAATTTGCTAATCATAAGATCAGAAATAATTTCCAAATGTAGGCATGAAAATAAATACATATTATCAGAATTCATACCAAACGGAAAACAAAACAACCAACATCACCACATACATTAACATTGACCCTATAAACATGAAAAGAGAAACCACTGACACCATAACACCATAAATTATTCTCTAGATCAAACTAGCATCATAATAATTATAATTATTCTTATCATCATTCCACCATCATTACTACGATCACTTCAGCCACTTTACAATAACTATTTGCTACTAAAATTTTTATTATCATCACCCGCTCCCCTACCACCATAATTACTACGACATCACAATTACTATTGCCGTATTAGTCCGCAATTACCATTAACGTATCAGCCCACAATTATAATTACTTCTCTCTCCCCCAGTAAAATTAATACCACCGCATAAATACTACGAATAAGTATTACAAATTGGAATTTCTACCATTTAAATATGCGCAATCACTAAAAACGAGCAAATAACCGGCTTTAAAATAATAACAAATCAGCTTTAAAAAATTAAATATAATAGCAATTTTTACTATCATAGTCTTAAACAGACCCTATCATACGCATATACGTGCGTGCGAGAAAATATTATTCAGCGAACAAGAATAGAAAAACGGTCTGCGTTTTTTCGCGATGACAGCACAACAATCAAAATAAATATTCGAATGCAGCAACCAAATGCGTACGTATGTGCACAAGGACACATATATATGTATATATGCCAAGTCCCATACCGATCACATATGTTTATGTTTGTGTTAGCTCCGGTGGGTAAGCGTGCGTGTGTGTGTGTGTCTCCGTACATCAATGAGTGTACGGGCGTGTATATATGTTTGCATAAGTATGAGTGGCGTCCCGACGACAATTTTTCCTCAAAATTTCATAAAAAGACTGATATACGCAACCCTATATAAATCCAAGATTTAAAAATTAATCATTTGGTCTGACGATCGCAGAAGCGTGAAACCTAGTGTCACAATCACACATCAATCTAACTATATATATATATATATATATATATATATATATATATATATGTGTGTGTGTGTGTGTGTGTGTGTGTATGTATGTATGTATATATATGAACATTTCTAGGAGTTAAACTGTAGAAAATACAATATTTATAAATATAAATGACAATAGGAAAACTGTAGTTATTTCTGACGCGTTTAGTCCAATGAGGTCTTTCTCAAAACAAAAAAACGAAATGAATTTAATTAAAGAAAGTAACGAATAATAACAAAAAACAGAATGTTCTTAGCAACTGGAGGAATGTAGAGAACGCTATTTTCATATTGTTAACTGAAAATAACGTCAGTTATTGTCACGTGTAGGGAATATTGTCGTTATAGTTGTGTTGACAGATTCAACCATTTTCATTTAATATTACGGTATTGTTTTGTACGTTTGTTTGGGAGATCAATATCGTAAAATCCACATTGGACGAAACGCATCAGCAATAACTACAGTTTTCCTATTATCATATATATATATATATATATATATATATATATATATATATATATATATATATACATACATACATCTTACTTATTATAAAACGCAGATGTGTGTGTGTGTGTGTGTGTGTGTGTGCGTGTGCGTTTATATATTGGATCGGATTTCCTACATTTTTCAACCGATTTCAACAAAACTTCACCGGACTGCGTAAAATTACCTTGCGGTGGTTCTGACAGCGCCAAAAATTGGAAAACACAATTGTTTTTGCACGAAATCAATTTGAAAACACGATTAAGTCGCCAGAATGAAAGAGGGACAACTTATATCGAGTTATACTTATTATAAAACCCAGGTTGTTTGTGTGCGTGTGTCTGTGTTCGTTTATATATGGGATCGGATTTCCTACATTTTTCAACCGATTTCAACAAAACTTCACTTTTTTGGCAGGTAGTGTTTCTTATTGTCTTGCACACTATTTTCTTTAATTTTTCATTCAGAATGCTTTAAAAATTCCATTTACAAGACAATTGTCTATAATAAAATTCTATTCAATCGATAGACTCATAACGATTGAAAACAATGTTTTTGTTTGAGTTTGGGTTTGACTAATTCGTAAAAAAAAACCCAAAACAAAACAACAAAAAAAAAAAACTAATTAAGACATGCATGTCCGTCAACCTTAAACAATAATCTTTGTCAATTTTAGTTTTCAGTCTTTATGATGGTCGATACTTGATCTATCTCTTACTGTTACATCACCGGGCAACGCCGGGCTCTACTGCTAGTATATATATATATATATATATATATATATATATATATATATATATATATATATATATATATGTATGTATGTATCTATGTATGTAGCTTAAAAACCAATCTTCAGAAGTTCCTCTCGCAAACCACATCACCAAGTGTTATGAACTCGATTTTTTTTCGTGTGCAAATTTCGTGCAGCCTTGTGCCATATCTTGCTTACCATAAAAGACACCCTCTTACCCGATGTGGATTTCTTTGACTGCTAACATGTTTTGTGCGTGCAATTTGTTATGAAGGATTCTCCATTTTGTGAACAGACATTTCTAATTCATGAGAATCTGATCAGACCGGCTTGGTGACGTTGGCTTTGGGCAAAACCATCTAATTAGTCACTAACATTTGCAGATGTACATAATATGTTCAAGTGCACTATGACTCTGCATCTTCAATTGACGTATTGCCTGTATTGCTCTGAAGAGCCCATATCAACTCGATAAGTTGTGATTCGTGGAAAAATATTTTAATATCAAATAATGATTTTATAAAGTTGTCAGCAAAACTCGAACAACGAACAGTATGTGTCGAACTGAAGATGTTAGAAAACTTAAATATCTTGGAAGTGTCCTATTTGAGGACGTAATATGCGACACCGGAATTAAAATGGCTAAATATACCTTCCAAAACTAATAAAAGCTAAAACAGAAAATGAGTAATAAACTGGTATGCAATATCCTTTCACCTCTACGGCAGTAAATGCTTGTCAATCTTCTCACAGAGAAAAAAAAAGACCTGAGGCAATATAAACGTGGTTCTACAGAAGGATACTGAGAATCCCATAGAGTAAACATGTGAGTAATGAGAACGTTTTAAAGAAAATGGGAACATCAAGAATGCTTAAAGTTAAAATCGAAAGGAAAAAGTCAAAAAGTCTGCGGCACATAACGAGAAAAGTTTTCTTGTCTGCGCCCATCTCCTCTCCTAACTCTTGACCGACAGCCGAAAACCCCGAATATGGTGTGGCCGACATCGCTCCATACACAAGGTGTTTTTTTTAATTCAGTTTTTCTTTCTCCTAGACTGTTTGCCAACCATAGCTATTGGGCCCAGTCTGTCCTCTTATTTATGCACAGCTGTTACAGAAGAGTTAGATTCATGCCTTTACGAAAGGATATTTACACGTAAGTGAATGTAATTGCCTCAACTCCGATTCATCAATCCGTGCTTCTATCCATTACTCCACCGTGACTCGAAAGCGAATCAGACATCTGTAAAATGTAATATCTTCTAAAATCACCACTTTTAAAATCTTAAACTTTATTTATTTGGCAACCTGTTTGTAATATTATAGCAACTGTAATGACAAACGTATACAGGTGTAGGCTTTAAGGAAGCTTTATTCGACTTAGAATACAAGGTTCGCGTATAGTGTCCTTTTATAGTCCCAATAAACAAAAATATCTCTCTCAAAAAGGAGGGTAACAAAACAATGGGAAACCATTCTTGATTATTCATAACTACACCAAATTAGCGTCATCTTATTCTTGGCGTTGTCTCTTGGCGGCTTTCGGGGTTTACACGGCCATCGAATGTAAACATTAGCATCTAAATAGCTATCAACATTTTACAGAGAATTTCGCCCTAAAGAATACTGAATGTTGCATGACATATGTCCCTCTTTACGGCAGCGAATGTTGTACGATTTCCTCAAAGATGAAGAAGAGACTCGAGGCGACAGTGGTGTGGATCTACAGAAGGATTCTGAGGATATCCTGGATCGAGCGTGTGAACAAGGATGAGATCTTAGAGAAGTTGCAAACAAGGCGGAGGCTTATAATTAATATCAGGAAGAGGCAGATGAAGTTTCTGGGACACATAATGAGGAAGGAGAGCATGGAGAATCTGATACTCACGGGTCGAATAGACAAGCTTGAGCAGGTGGACGACAGAACGTGGTCTGGGGGTGGGAAGCTGAGGGAAGGAACTCGTTGAGTGCTGCAAGGGATAGAGGGAGGTGGATAACCATGATCGCCTACGTCCTAAATGACATAAAAAGAAATAAAGAAAGGTCCCTGTGATTCTAACGTTTTTGTCAAATATGAAACACGGCGGGCCTGGTAACGTATTTGCTTCTTTTGAAAACCAATTTCAGAGAAAAAAAAATCGCAGATTCATCCGACAATTGACCACGGATTTAATGAGAAGAAACAAGAAATTCAAAGTACAAAAGGGTTATGAAAGAAACTCCGGAGAGTAGCCATTCCAGATTACTACGAACTTAACCTCTTCAAATCTAAGGTCAACATTTATCTGTCCATACATATGCTTATTATTTTCACGTCTTATTTGACACCTCTTACGTCCACACAACAACTTCATTCATTCACCTTCGTCTTGAAATAATAGTAAAGAATGTTTTTTGCAATGGTAAAATAAGATAAATCATTGATAAAGAAGGTACTCTAAATCGCGTGTTCATATAACTGTTTTTTTCTTATAAAGCTCTATGTTATAGATACCTCCACTGCAGAACTAACATGATCCACGTTTGTGTACATGGGTGTAGAGGCACCAAAATGTCTAAGACTTGGATTGTATGAACAGCATGAAGTAATAAAGACTTTGTCAGATAGAGAACAATGAAAACAAATGTGAATCCTGTTTGAAAGCTGTGCGAATGTAATAGAAAACGGAATAATCTGTTGTTTCGAAAATAATATTGTGTACTTGGAGTTGAAATGGAAGGCGACAAAGGTTGGTATCACTCAGTGCAGTAATTCATGTTGTCACATCGATGAATTATTCAGGCATAACAAAATATATAGATTACTTTAAGATAGTTTTTGTATTAATATTCCTCATTAATCGGATTTCCTCTCTATTAAGAACCATATCAATAGTAGTAACTTAAACAATGAAAAAAATAAAAAAAATAAAACCTTTTTTTATTACAATAGCACACGTATAGGCTATAGTCAATGTCATATTTAAATATTTTCTCATATAATCTGCATCTCATGGGTCCCAAGAGGCTGTCTAGTCCTGGGCCTCTAATAAAACTAAAAAATAAATATATAAGAACAGGGGAGATATGTTTATATTAAGATTTAATGGGGATCCTCTGAACTAAGTTGAAACGGAATATTTGGGCCCTCATGATGGAGTGTTTTTTTTGTTTTTTTTAATTCGATGGGTCTTTTAAGTTCGACAAGATCCTTTTTCAGCTGTGGCCATCTGAGATTGCAAAAGTGTAGAAAGTCAGAATTTTACTTCTCCATCATTTTTATGTCTTTTAGGATGTTTCTTTTTTTTTTCTAGGAAGGAAAGATAACGGCTACATGGCTTGAAAGTAAAATATTGCATTGAACATGGTCCACATGCTTAAGTAACGAACTACATACACACACACATACACACACAAAATCATTTATATATATATATATATATATATATATATATATATATATATATTTTTATAAAAAAATTATATATATAACATAAATCATTACAAAAATAGACATTTTGTTTCAACACCCTCGGTGTCTTATCAAGTGGTGATGTTGAATATAGGTTATATATATATACATATATTTTTTTTATTTTTTTTTTTTTTTTTTATAAAAAATAATTATATCTGCTCTACTTTGTATTGAGCACTCTTTTAAGAATAGTAATTGTTGGTTATTGGAATTCATTTCGTATATATACCAATTATATACTTGTTATTATAAATATATATATATATATATATATATATATATATATATATATATATATATATATATATATAAATATATCCAAAATGTAAAAGAACGAAGAGTAAGATTTCAGCGTTCAAAACATTAATTAAAACAAGGCTCGATACAAAAGTAGGGTCGTAACTGTTTATTATGCAGTGTTATATTAGAACATGCACATACCCACTACAAAAGTGTACATCTTGTTTCAACGTAAAATAACCCCATTTTTAATATTTCATCGGGTGGGGAGTCATAATGCTATATATATATATATATATATATATATATAGATAGATAGATAGATAGATAGAGAGAGAGAGAGAGAGAGAGTGGCCGTAATCTTGCTAGATATAAAATCCCAACGAGGAATCGTTTAGCCGTCTCTCTCTCTCTCCCCGTTGTTTTTTAATTTTATTGGAAGCAAGAACCCAAACCCATATTTTTTTGGGGGAGGGGTAGTTAGAATGTCTGATGGTACCCACCTCCTGCTCTGCGTTCACTGAAACCAGCAGCTTGGTGATAGGTAGCCTGAACTCTCGCTAGTGACCATAAGAGTGAATTCTAAACGTGATCGCTTGCTGTCATACGTGAGTATAATTCGCCCTTCCCAAATGCTGGACAAAGTGTGCTCGCCCTCTGTCTGTCTGTCTGTCTGTCTGTCTGTCTGTCTGTCCGTCTGTCTCTGCATTTGCCAACCTACCTATTTTATATTATTTTATTTCCGCTTCTTCTATTCCAATAGCTTCATATTTCGCACCTCTCGCCTATATATATATATATATATATATATATATATATATATATGATAAGCAAATATAAATGGATATAAATCCGACAGAATGAAGAAAATATCTGGAAAAACAAACAAAAATCCTTAGAATGTGATTATGTTGTTTTAATATGAATGAAATGTTAATTGTATTTTTAATGAATATTGTCCTGAAGAAGGTTATTAAACGTCAGACGTCGACATTTCATTCATATTAAAACAACATAATCACATTCTAAGGATTTTTGTTTGTTTTTCCAGATATTTTCTTCATATATATATATATATAGGTAACTCCATGAGATCGCTAAAAAAAGAGCATAATATGATGAAAAAGACGACAAACTTGACGAAAACAAAGTTATATCGTCAAAATGTTTAAAAATTAGAGCGCTGAAAGATTTCCTTAAAAATAAGAAGGTAAATAATTTGTTCACTTAAATCTAAATAATTTCACTTCTCTCCTTCCGTAGAACAAATTATCCTCACGTAATCCGTCAATTCATCACCTGTCAAGTGACGCGAAATGCTATGATCTGCTTTGTTTTATTTTCAAAGTAAATCTTTTCGTCGCAGAAACTAAATAATGCCTATTTCAACATATTTTAAATAAACATTATAATTTCTGATTTTCTTAAAATAAGTTTTGAAAAATTATAATTGATTTTTAGAAGAATTTCAAACTGAGATTTCGTTTTTTTTATAAAATAGAAAAAAATGCCTGAAATGATTGATTATCTATCAATTTTGCTGACACAAAATATACAAGATTTTTAACAAAAATTTCGGACGTGCTAAGAACGATTAAAAAATGTAAAAAACATACCACCAAAATACTTTGATCTTTCCTCTTAATAATAACATAAACATTTAAACGATAAAATTTTATTTTCGTTAAGTTTGGCGTCTTTTTCATCATCCTATGCTCTTTTTTAGCAATCTCATGGAGGTACCTATATATTATGAAATAGACTAAGCCAACAGTTATTTTAATATATTTTCTGTTTATATGTTATTTATTATAGATAAAATTATTTAAGTAAATGCTCTGTTTATATTAAACAGTATTAACTACATTTACCGGCCTTAATTTGCAAGAAAATTTGTAGAAAATATGTCCTTCAATAGGAATCGAACCTATATCTTACATGGAACTGTCATTTAATGCTAAATGACATAGCACGTCAGGCTGAGGTTGTGCCAGATGTACTTCCATCCAACACGAAAATTCCTACGAAACCAAAACAACAACCTAAAAATATGAGTTTTGTTATTAAATAGCCTCGTCAGACCAAGACTTTTATATGGACGTCATGCCTGGCATTAAACCCGTTCAGAAATATCTAAACTGTCACGTGTATACAACTGCTTCCTACGATCAAGGGTGAAAATGATTTTACGTGAGTAAAGTCTGAGTGTCTTAGTAAAAAACATGCTTCTTTGAATATTGTATACTAACGCTGTAGAAGTTCAAACAAAGAACTGTACCAAATAGTAGAAACCACATCACTTAGGACTAGCAACTAAAATGGATAGCATATTTTATTCTAAGAGAAAATAATGATATAATCAAGACGTAAACATTCCACACCACTTCAAATAGAAGACTTGGAAGGGAGCCCTAATCAACACTGGAAGGAGTGATAACAGCTACTTGAGAAACCTGTTTTCCTAAAATATTGTTTTAAGAGAAAGATTTTATAAATTTCAATTGAAAACAGGATTGGCTACTCGGACAATGACTGTCAAATATTTTCTTATAAGGAAATGGATAAATTAGAGATGAGAACATATACTACAATTTGATCTCTACCCGATGACTAGGGAGTGAAGAAAAGCTTAACTTGAGTAGCACTGTCAGCTTGGTCAATGAATGCCAAATGTTTCCTTATATGGGAACAGATAATGTTACCATTACCAAGCCTGAAAAACAAAATGAAGAGTAGAGATCAAGGTTTGATCCAATTTCATTTATATATCAATGCTTTTTTTCTTTTCTTTCTTTCAATTTCCAGTGGCATTAAAAGGCTCGACAAGTGTATGTGAGATATATCTTATTAAACAAATAGGTAAGAATTTTAATTCATTTTAATGATTACAAATTCTATATGAAGACCTGGATAGCACATGTACTTCAAAAAGAAAATAATGATATAATCAAGATGCAAACATTCCACATCACTTCAAATAAAATGTTAGGAAGGAAAAAACCCCGTTAATAATGGAACGAAAGATAATAGCTACTGGGTTTGAAAAAATTGTTTTCCTAAAAGACTATTTTATGAGAATATATTTTATGATTTTATAAAATTTCATCTTACAGTAACACTAGTTATCTGATCAATGCAAGCCAAAACGTTTCTTATAGGGAAATGGCTAATATTACCATTTCCAGTTTGATTTACTCTACGACTATTTTCAAGCATTTCTCTACTAGGGGGTGGGGAGAAATAAAAGAAATACTCGATGCCATTAAATGTTTTCGTACATACCACCAGAATTCAGAACAGAAGCGATTATGTCCATCAATATTTTTTACCCCTTTATTATCTATAAAAAGACTTGCATTCGTGGCAAAGACAGTGTAGTCTTTCACTGTTGTCCTTATCAACAGTTTCAATATAATGTTTCCATACTGTTCAGGGTTGGGCTTTTCACTCACATAAACATACATACACTATATCCACTGTTAAAAGGATTCTTCTAGGATGACCTTCATCTTCGTTGTCACGACCCTATTGATGGACTGCACGTCTTCAAAACGGGTCCACCTGATGATCCACTTGAGCTTGTGGAAAAGAATAAAAGTCAAATGGAGCAAGATCAGGTCAATAGGGGGTTGTTTCAGTACGCCGACATTTTTCGCAACCATCCAATACTCAGGGAGTTGTGAGCGGGTACATTATTGTAGTGAAGCAGCCACGGTGTGGTCTGGCACAAAAGCAAGTGAAAAAATAATGAAATGGTCGCAGAAAAATAACAATATTGTTATATACTCACAAGATATCATATTAGATGATAACACAGTCGGCTTATCTGTTGTTTGCCCATAGCTCACACAGTACAGCTAGTCCCGTTACTATTCAGACAAAACTTGTACGTATAAAATAATGTTTCCGAGCGCTCCCATCTGTCTGGACGGTTAGAAAATCCCTATTACAGACGCCCGCTCAACCCAACAGCATCCACATCTGGTTTTTGCGTTTACTATGCTGAGCAGACCTCGTTTACAGCTTCTGAGAAAGAACGCATAATCTGGCGTGATCATACCTTTTTAACACTCAAACCCTTGGCCAAGATGAAATGTGAGTTCTTGCTAGCGCAACTGCCGATGGCTTCTAAAAGATTTCGTCTCCACGAATTTATCACAAAGCTTGACACTTACCAAACGTGTCGCACGTGAGATGACATTCTAAGGTCGATATATTCAAGAAGTCACACCCCGGCAAATCAACTATGGGGACTCGAATCAGTGCCAGAAAGCGGTCATTCTAACGACTTGCTCACACGCAAATACATACATACATACATACATACGAAAATACATACATGAGACCTTTGACTGGATTTAGGTCAATACCATCATTTGATTAATCATTTAGTCCCTCTGTACTTCTACGTTCTCTTGCCTAAAGGTGGTAACATTTGGTGTATCTTGTACCATAATGTGTAATGATGTCACGCGCATATATATACATAGATACATAAATATAGTGGCTGTCGACTCACAAAGTGAGTATGACCATCACTGACATCAGTCCATCATTTAATCTCCTCCCCACAAAAATTAATTCATTGGCTGTGTGAGCGACAGTGGCGCATAAAGCCAGTCATCGATTTGCATTTTATTACATATCAAATCATCTACAGGTGGTGGAAGTTGTCTTTGATCATCATCACTCCAATGTGCCTTTTTATATGCCCTGTCAGGCATACATACATACATATATGCATACATACATACATATATACATACATGATACCTTTGACTCGATTTAGATCAATACCATCGTTTGATTAATGTTTTTAGTCTTTCTGTAGTTTGAAATTCTCTTGCCCAGATGTGCTAACGTTTGGGATATCTTGCACCATAATGCATATATTATATACTGTACTAGCAGACTTGTGAACGATAATGGGTATGCTCCCATTCACATAAATACAATAATAAATACTGTATGTTGATTCATCTCCAGCTGTGCTGATCAAACTCTCTACCTCCGGGCAGAGAGGATCCCCAGACGAGGTTATGTCGAAGGGCAGACTCTCGTCTCGTGAAAGAGCTACCCGGGAATTTTTGGCCGAGCCTACGAGCTTGGATACCCCACATTAAATTCGGACTTGTGCCACATCTGACCGCGTGGAGTGGTTGGTAGGTATCCTGCACTTGACTCACTTCTAGCAGTTGACTATTTCTTTTACACGCCGCTGGCGAATCTTATATGTGTTGTTCTTGTATTAATTATAATCGTTCATTACCAACCTTCGTTTGACTACTCTATTCAGTAAGCTTCCTACGTTACAATATATACATACATACATGCATAAATTATACCGTTGACTCGATTTACATCAATATCACCATTTGATTAATCATTTTATTCCTGCTATAGTTTTACGTTCTCTGGCCCAGATGTGATTACGTGTATCTTGTACCATAATGTGTAATGATGTCACAGGCATATACATGCATGCTTACATATATACATACAAAATTTGATAATCTTTTTAGTCCTGCTATGGTTCTATTGCACAGATGTTGTAACGTTTGGCGTACCTTGCACCATAATGTGTAATGACGTACGTTTAGCGGCGTCGATCAGCTTTGCTTGATGCAACATTGTTGTAGCTTAAAGACCATTACTGATATCTCCCGTGACATTGTCATCTGCAGCACGAGGATGTACAATGTTTCTCTTACCATTCTGTGCTGTTTTCTTTCAGTGTGGACGATCTAGGGACGTGGTTTTTCCAGTCCTTTCGCATGATACTGACATTCTTCAGTGTTCTTGATGTAATGTCTTTTCCCCACCTTTATCCACAAAACAGATTATTAAGAAAAGAGCTAACCTGCTACGTGATATATGTCCTCCTATATGGCAATGAAAGCTATACGATATATTCAAAGGTTAAGAAGAGACTTGAAGCAACAGAAATGTCGTTCTACAGAAGGATGCTGAGTCTAACATGGCTCGAACATGTCAGTAACGACGAAATGTTAGTGAAAAAGTAAACCAACAGAAACTTATACTTAACACCAGGACGCGACAGTTGAAATTTCTCGGAGGCATACTGAAAACGGGGGCTTAGAAAATCAAGTACACAAAGAGGGACAGAGGATAGCATACTTGGCGATCTTGAGTAAATGGATGAAGGGGTTAGGGTAAATAACAGAAAGACGATGTTTATTAAGAGCTACAAGGAACAGGTAGTTGTAGAAGGCCAACATAAGGAAGAAGAAGCGTCTTCATCCTGACCAGATGACCACTCCATCGAAACCGAGGCTGAAGCATTGGTTACTCTGCACGAGCAGAGAGATTACTTTCGGTGATATCAGCATCACAGGTTCACAAATATACATACATACATTTGTAAATATATCGCGTATCAATTTTTAGATCATATTACAAAAAGATTTAAAGCATACATGCAACAACACAGTAAAATCTAACGCAAGGTATAATCCGCCATATCTTCAATAGGCGTTTAAAATGTTTAAGCACAGAGGGATTATATCGATCGCTCCATTTTACGGGGAAATATTTTTGCTGCGTATACGCTTTACATGTTCGTAATAAGACCCATAAAACTCAATGTCACATTCCAATTTGCTCTATCCTCAAGATACTGACCACTGTATAGAACAAATCAACGATAACATCTATAAATAACATTTCTATCTAGACATTAAAAAAAAAAAACGCTACACTGATCAAAGGAAAAAAAATCATTCACTACAACGTAAATGTCGAGAGATTGCATTAATCGCAAAATTATCTAAAGTAAATTTGCACCCTGGGCTCTTAAAATATTTCGCCATTACTGGAAGGTTTTCTAATATCACAGAGTTGAATACCTTCTTACAAAAGGGTTGAAAAGGAAAAGGGAAAAAACTCTAAATGAATTCAGCGAGTTAAAAAAAATTTCTAAGCACGTCTTTGACTTGCGCAGGTCTCGTCCTACCAAAACAACAAATTTAGTGGCTGATGAAGCTCTGAACGACAAACGCATATATATATATATATATATATATATATATATATATATATATATATATATATATATATATATATAAAAAACAATAAATATATACACTACGTGCCAAATTATTATCGTGATAAGTTTTTATATTTCAAATATCGTACAATCAATTCACACAAAATTTTCACACAATGTTGGCAACACTGACCTGCGCAATCACTGAGATTATCGTGCTGATCTGCGCAATGTAAACAAACTGGCGACAGATTTGTTATCAGCACGGTGATTTGGGCGTGCCAAATAATTAGAATGGTTTAGTAAAATTCCCAGAATTGAGCAAACAAAACGTTTATTAATGTTGCACGTGAATGTTTATGATCAAAAGAAGTTATAAATAAGATAATCAAGCAAATAATAACAGATACAAACAAAGGCACAGTTTTAACAAATTAATAGGGAATGTGCTTTCTCCGTTTTGGAATTACTTGAAGAAGTCGACGATCCTTAGAATTTGTTAATTGTAGGATGTCATCTGCTGTAATGCCGCGAGATATGTCAAGAATTGCTTGCCACAACTCAGCGTTGCTCCTGAATTGTCGTCCGTTGGCGTACAGTCTTCGCTTCATGATGTCCAAAGGTTTTCGATTGGGTTCAAATCTGGAGAATTTGCTGGCCACTTCATTTTTCGAGGTCCATTGAAGCCTAACTGTTTCAAATATTCAGTAGTCTTGTGAGCAACATGTGAGGGAGCATTATCTTGCATAAAAACAATGGCCCTTCTGAAGGCAAGTCTTTGCCTTTTCATCCACGGTTCAAGAGGCTCCTTCATAAACGCTATGTATGCAACTGCAGTCATTTTGACGCCATCTGGTACTGTCCATGGGCCCACTAATTTTTTTCCAATAATACCATCCCAGATCATTATGCCTCCACCGCCTTGTTGGTGTCTCAAACGCTGATGGCGATTCTGTCCGTTCATTACCCAGCCTTTGCACCATCTATCTGGCCCATCAAGTGTTGCTTGAGTTTCTTCTGTGAACAAAACTTTAGAGAAGTCAATCTTCATACTGTCCTCGGCCCATTTCAATCGATTTTGAATGTGATTTCTCGTCAACGGAGGCCTCGATACAGGTTTGACTGTTGTTGCTATTTCCCTCAGATACCGACACCGAGTACTTTTAGACATGAAATAACCTACGGCTTGCCTTTATCTGCCCTTTTCGCTGTTTTATGACACCTCCCTATCATTTTCGAAATTTCTAGGGTAGATTTACCTTTTGAGAGTTCTGACGTGATAGTTTTCTTTTCAGCATCACTTAAACTGCTTTTACGGTCCATCTTTTCACTAAATTCTTACACTTTTCTAATAATTTGGCACGCTCAAATCACCGTGCTGAAAACAAATATGGCGCCAGTTTGTTTACATCATGCAAATCAGTATGAACATTTCAGTGATTGCGCAAGTCAGTGTTGCCAACATTGTGTGAAAATTTTGTGTGAATTGATTGGACGGTTTTTGAAATATTATAAAAAAACTTATTTCTATAATAATTTGGCACGCAGTAGTATATATATATATATATATATATATATATATATATATATGTATTAATTAGTACATATACGCGTATCTACTTTTTTGGCGTGCGACTATAGATTCGCTGGGTGGTGTCCCCAGTTCGTTGGGCACGGGGTGTATGTTGCCGGAAGTAAACAAATGGCCCATGGGAGTTTTGCTACCGCGTAGTTTATAAAAAATAAAGTTGCACAGAAGTCTGCTAAATGTGATGATGGTGGTTTACATTTCTTAGAAAAAATTAGCGGAATATGAGGTTGGGGGGGGGAGTGTGTGAAAGAAAAAAAAACGCCCAAAAGGCAGGTACGCGTATATGCACTAATTAATATATATCTTTGCTCTGTATAACCGCATTGAGCACAATTATGATTACACCTCATGCATAAATTTAACGATTATTTATTTGCTTGACTCCGTATGCACACCAGCACACGCGCCCACGCCTGCTTCTATCTGGCCGTTTCATTTATCTACTTTACAACTATATATATATATGTGTGTGTGTGTGTGTGTGTGTGTGTTTGTGTATATATATATATATATATATATATATATATATATATATATATTAACGACAAAATGAAAACTTATCTTAGCTGACATTGGAATTTCCTTATAAACCGAAGTACCTTGTCAGTTGATTTTGAAACCTTTATAAAAATGGATTGCTGCCGAAATGAAATTTATATATATATATATATATATATATATATATATATATATATATATATATATATATATATATATATATATATATATATATATATATATAACGATATATCATTTGGCATAATTTCATATATCACTTAACAGTATGTAGAAAAATATTATGACAAAGTTGGAAAAATCTTTCTGCCGCGTAAACGGTCCGATGAAACACGAACGGATGAAACGCATCACAAATCTTTTTCAGCTTTGTGATATATATATATATATATATATATATATATATATATATATATATATATATATATATATATATATATATGATATATGATTGAATGAATGATCAGTTTTCTGTAGAGTAGTCCTGTACCTTACGATACACATGTCTCTGATCTGGACTTTGGAGATTTCGAGAAACGTGGAACATTCTTTTAATTTCTGATCTTCCCAGTTCCACCCTGACTCGGAGTCTTAGCACCTGTTAGGGCCTCAGCTTTAGGTAAATAGTGAAGCCACAAACAAAAAATAACTATGAAAGTATAAAAATACATTTTTTTTGTAAAAGTGTCCACCAATTTATTTTTTTATATAAAAACATGTCCAACAGTATATATTTAAAGAAAATTTACAAGCAATATATATTTTATAGCAAAATTGCCAGCAATTAATTTCATAATTGAATTACCAACAATACATTTGACAGAAAAATGACCAATGATATAATTTAGTAGTGGTTCAAGGTACAAACTTGTGTTCAAAATATTTAGATTTCGGTATTAAATAACCCGAAGAGTTGTTAATATGCAACTAAATCTAATCAACTAAATTGACTATACAGGGAGAATTTGTAAAGGTCAATACGAACTATGAGATAACTCGAAATCAAACTGAATTAGTCAATGAAGTCAATTAATGCTCGCAATAACGTTGTAGATAAAGCTCAAGACCACTTACTGGTGATTCTATTTAGGATAAAATGCAGCCAAACACCCTGCAGACTAAATGCTACTTCTCTCTGCACTGATTGGTCCCCTGTTCACGCAGCAATCAGGTAATATGCAGCTGCGCCTGCCATTGAACAGCTCAAGTGCAACTGAATGCAAATAGCTTTTAGTGATTTTCATCTTTTAATTGTAGCATTGGCTAATGTCAGTTCTTCTTCTGTGGGTATTCAGGTTTTTATTTGCTTTGGCCTTTGGCTATGTTCTTTCTCTTTTCATTTGATGCAAATAAATGAAAATAATGTCTTAAATTTCAATATTGCTCTTAAAATAACGGCTTTACTGTGGATGTTTTTTTTCGTATAGAAATTCGATGGCGCATTAGGACATTAAAAGATGCCTTCTAATAGCTAAGCAATGTAATAAAATAAAATAATAGCTGTATCAAACTTACAGCAACCGCCGTCTGTCTAACTCGCTGCATTGGCAGGGAGGAACCCGGACGAAGCTTTGCCGAAGGGCAAGGTTTCGTCCTGGGAGGTAGACAGGGCCTGAACCCATCTAGGCGGGTTCAAAGGCTATATTTTTGGCCGAGCCTACGGGCTCGGAGATACCCACATTAAACCGGCCTTGTGCTATATTCAATCCTCGTTGGTGGATCGATAAATACTAAGACAGATAGACAGAGAGGGTAAGACCTCCGAGTCTAGCTGAGTCGTGATACAGTCTTTGACTGGAAGCGACGTCTGTCGAACTCTTTGCGTTAGCAGAGAGGAACCCGGATGAAGCTTTGCCGAAGGGCAAGGTTTCGTTCAGGGAGGTAGACAGGGCCTGAACCCGCCTAGGCGGGTTCGAAGGCTATATTTTTGGCCGGGCCTACGGGCTCGGATTACCCACATTAAACTCGGCCTTGTGCCACATGCTACCCCACGTCGGGGGCGGGACAGCTAAATAAGCAATGTAAAGAAACAGGAAAATATCGTTGGAAATAAATAAAAGACTACTCAACGGTTACGACACATCAGTCCTCCAATAATGACACTAAATGCTGGACAATCTTATCGCAGATTAATAAGAGACTTGAGGCAACAGAAATGTTGTTTTTTTTTTCTCCAGAAGGATTCTGAGAATACCATTGATGAAACATGTTAGCGATGACGTTTTAAAGAAAATGCATTCTAAATGCACCAGAAAGAGAAAGTTTGAATTTCTGGGGTACATATTGAGATGGCATAGAAAATTTGGCGCTCAAAGGATAAATTGATTTTTTTTAATCATGTCAAATTAAGTAAAGCAATAAAGCCCCTAAGTCACAAAGAGTACCCCAGTTTGAAAAATATGAGAAAAACAAGGAGAGAGAACGATAAAAGAATAGGGATTAAGAAGACACTGCATTTAAATTTTTGAAGACCAACGCTGTCTGGAACGAGAGACGGAAAAGACTTCAAGAAGCGAGAAATGAGAGAGAACACCTACAAACGGAGGTTTTTTAAAATGTTTAACGAAAGAGGAATTATGAAAGAGGGCAAAAAGACAAATTTTGCTAAGACCTCCAGATGAGAGGAAATTATGGAGAGCCATGATCGCCCACGTCATGAAGGGACATGACACGATATTCAACTCTTGTCCTCTAGGAAAAAAATAATGCCTCAAACTTTCCATTATATCTTAAAGTCTAATTATAACTCATCATTTTGTAATGCGTAAGTTTCACTAAAAGATCTTTGGAAATTTCAAAGTTTTTCTGATCTTAAGAAATTTCAAACTTTAAGAAAAATGATCACAAATATGGAAACAAGATGGAGTCGTTTTAAATTTGGCATGAAGAACATAAGGGTGTAGAAAGAATGCAGAGGCAGAGAGAAAGAAAACAAAATGTGGAAAGAAAAAATGAAAGAGTAGCAATATAGAAAGAAATAAAAAAGAAAGAAAGAAAGGAAAAAGAAAGAAAGAAAGAAAAAAAAATAAAAAAGAAAGAAAGAAAGAAAGAAAGAAAAAAGAAAGAAAGAAAGAAAAGAAAGAAAGAAAGAAAAAAGAAAAGAAAAAAAAAATAAAAGAAAGAAAGAAAGAAAGAAAGAAAGAAAAAAAAAAAAAAAGAAAGAAAAGAAAAAAGAAAGAAAAAAGAAAAAGGAAAGAAAAAAAGAAAGAAAGAAAAATAAAGAAAGAAAGAAAAGAAAGGAAAGAAAGAAAGAAAAGAAAAAAGAAAGAAAGGAAAAAAAGAAAAGAAAGAAAAAAAAAGAAAGAAAAAAGAAAAAGGAAAGAAAAGAAAAGAAAAAAGAAAAAAAAGAAAATAAATAAATGAAAAAGAAAGAAAAAAAAAAAGAAAGAAAAGAAAGAAAGAAAGAAAGAAAAGAAAAAGAAAGGAAAATAAATAAAGAAAGAAAGAAAAATAAAGAAATAAAGAAAAAAGAAAGAAAGAAAGAATGAAAAATAAAGAAAGAAAGAAATAAAGAAAGAAAGAAAAAAAACAAAGAAAAAAAGAAAGAAAGAAAGAAAAGAAAGAAAAATAAATAAATAAAGAAAGAAAGAAAGAAAGAAAAAACGAAAGAAAGAATGGAAAAAGAAATAAAGAAAAATAAAGAAAGAAAGAAAGAAAGTAAGAAAGAAGGAAATATAAAGGAAGGAAAAAAGAAAATTCTAAAATAAAAAGTAAAGCGATATTAAGAATAAATTAAAAGAGTAAGGAAAAAGAAGAAAAATCAAATAAGTAACGAATGAATAAAAGAAGGAAACAAAGAAAAATTAGAACGATACTGATTATGTTTTGCACTCGATTTCACGTTAGAGCGCGGGGCTAGTTTTTGGGTTGACCTGATGTAACCCCGGCCACTGAATCAAGAATCACGTGATCTTACAACTACAACCCGTTTTGCAAATGGGGGTCTTAATGAACGCTGTTAGATCAATAACTACCCAGAGCTTAGTTTGACATTCAGATATAATAGAATATCACCCGTTCATGTTTCCGGTGAATTAATGCACTTTTAGAATAACTTTCTGTCTAACGATTAATATCTTGACAATAGTTTCCGTGTCTCCTTTATGACCCGATGACCAAAGATGACGTGAATGGTGGCTGCTGGAAGACTTTAGGTTTGTCAATATGACTCTGCACCATGCCACACAGGCAGGTGAACACAGTCATTGCTGTCAGACAATTTCTGCGACGAAACCACCCCTTACTTCTGGCCACCTAATTCCCCAGACTGTAATCCCCCTTGATTATTATGTGTGGGGCACAGTTAAGCGAGAGAACAACAAAACTCCTTGTAATACCAAAGATGAACTGGAGGCAAGCATTATGGCAGTATTCACCTATCAGGTCATCCCATAAGTTCTGTCCGAATTTTGAATAAAGAAAACAAGTGACCAAATGTTACATTTAATTACAGATTCAATCAACAATGTATTTTCCCTGATTATCTATGACTTCCTTCCAACAAGCTTACTAATTTCATTACTGTAAAAAATTCTTTTGGCTTTGATTCGAACTCCCAAATGTCAGTTTTAACATCTTCCTTTAAAAAGCTGTTTCTTCCAAATGATTCTGTAAGCTACGCAACAAATGGTAGTCTGAAGGAACAAGATCGGGAGAATAAGGTGGATGAAGAATTTTCTCCCAACCAAGTTCTTCGATCTTTTGTGACGTGATTCTTGCTGTGTGGAGTCGCGCATTGTCCTGATGAAACATCACTTTTTTTCGATTCCCTAGAGCAGGTCTTTTTTTCATCAAAGCTTGGTTCAAACGCTCTAATTGCTGACAGTATATTTGAGTATTAAGTTTTGCATTAGGTGGTAAGAATTCAAAGTGGATTATTCCTTGGCGATCCCACCAGTTTGAAAGAAGGACCTTTTGCCCATGAAGTTCCCTTCTCAGCTGTGGCTGGGGTCCTTCCCCTTTACCAAGCCACTGTCTATACTGACGCTTAATATTTCGATAAAAGATCCATTTTTCGTCGCCAGTCACAAGTCTATCCAAAAAAGGTGAAACAAGTTGGCGAGAATGGAGAGAAGAGCAGATGTCACCTCGGGATTTGAGGTTGTTTTCAGACAATTCATGTGGCACCCATTTTCCAAGTTTAGGAACTTTTCCAACTTGTTGAAGATGACGAAGAACAGTTGTATGGTTTGAACTGAGAACAACTGCCAATTCCTCAACTGATAAAGCAGGATTTTCTTCAAGGACTGCTTCAAGAAGCTTCTCATCAAACTGGGCGTCCGGTTCGATCTTCATCTTCAAGGGGGAAATCTCCACCTCTGAATTTTGCAAACCATCTTCTGCAAGTTCTTTCATTCACACATTCCTCTCCATAAACTGAGTGAGTGTTTCTAGCCGCTTCGGCTGCTGAGTTTCCTTTCTTGAACTCATAAAGCATTATGAGCCTCAAATGATTCTTGGGTACTTCCAAGTTAGCAGGGTTTTAATCAAGCAAAATTTAATTTTATTGTTCTCTGAAATAAAATTTTATCAGTTTAAATGCTTCTAAACATAAAAATAATGTTCAGCTCCATTAGACATTATAAAATACTCTTTAATTTTTTTTCATTTTATCAAAAAGTTAAAATTCGGACAGAATTTATGGGATGACCTGATACTTAAACAAGGAAACCAGCCAGAAAAATTGCTGGAGATTACAAAGTCGTCTGCAGGCCATTGTTGATGTCAGTGGTGATTTTATTGAATAAATTTAATTTTCGTATTTCAAGATATTTTTATGTAATTTTCGTAAATATATTTGTTAAAATGAGATGCCAGAACCTCCTATTTTACCCATAGCTGGAGGAAGATGAGGATTCACACCTTTACCAATGGTATTAGCGCATAAGTGAATGTAATAGATTCGACTGGATTTCGAACTCGGCTCTATGATTTCTCAATCCAAGCTGCCATCCATTACTCCACCGTCCTTCCTCGATTTATCTCATTGTACGAAACTACAATTATTTTCCAAAATAGTTCGAATCGCAAAAGAAAAAAATCGAAAAAAACAAATGCAATATGGCAATCCCTGAAGCACGTCTTTCGTGTCTTCAGGAAAAGAAATCAAATACATAACAATAAAAATAACAATTTCTTACACTAAATGAACGCCATTAGTTAATCGTTTAATTGGCATCGAGCCCATTTTTTAATCAAAACTAAAGATCCCGTTAATCAAAAAGGTGACATAAAAACTAAGATCAATTTTTCAAACCTTTAATACTAATACTATAATCAAATACAAAAAAGTAAAAATGCGTTAAAATATTATATATATATATATATATATATATATATATATATATATATATATATATATATATATATATATATATATATATATATAACATCCGAATAACTCCTGAAGAGGGCCTCAGACTCAACACGGAGGTCTACATCAAGTGCCTTGGGGGAGGTAGTTCTGCTCTGGGTCAAGAGAGTGGCTGCTGGAAGACCCTATGTCTGTCATCATGACTTTGTACCATGCCACACAAACAGGTGAACACAGTCATGGCTGTCAGACAATTTCTACGACAAAATCACCCTTTACATCTGTCCACCTAACTCCCCAGACTTCAACCCCTTGATTATTAGGTGTGAGGCCGCAGTTGAGCGAGTCACCAGCAAAACTCCTTCTAACACCAAAGACGAACTGCAGGCATTATGGCAGAATTTATCAACTTAAACAAGTGACTGTCAAAAAGAATTGTTTGAGATTCCGATGTCTAGGGGCCGCGTTTGAAACCATGTCGATTTTTTTGTATAAATATACTCAAGATATTTTTGTGCAATTTTTTATACATATATCTTTTAAAATGAAATATAAGTGTTATTTTCATTTCTGCGTAATTTAAACGACAATTTATCCATATAGTGATTTTCCAAGTGTAGCTTAGATGTGGCACAAGGAGTAGGAAGCCACCCTGTGAGGATGGAACTCACTGTCCATCCTCAATGATTCTAGCGAGACAAGCTTGCTAATCATTACACCACCTAGAGGTACTCACCCAACCCTATATATAATACTAAGTATTTACTCTGTCTCCCCGAGTTGTGACACATGGTCTTTTTAAAGGTAGGATCCCGAGCGCGTACACCCGGGCTGGGAACAAATATTGCCCGCAGCCCCTGCAACTCTCGGTTGCTCTGGCCTCGGTGCGAGCACCGATCGCTCTCTCTTGTGCAATGAGAGGGCGCGACCTCGGGCAGCTGTACCCCAGTGCTGGACACTTCTCCCCTATGTATAATACTAAAGATATAATATTTTATGTATGTGTGTTTTTCCAAGATACAGCTTAAGCACTACATAATACCCCAAACAATTTAAGTGAATATTATATATTGAACACCTGCCAATTGCAGTGTTAACTTTCATTAAAATTAGACGGTAATTTTAGAAAGGCGTGAGACAACAGTTGAAAACTGGTGACGACTGTTGTGACTGAGAAATTCAGGAAGAATTTCTGCACATTTTGTCAATCCCCACGTCGGATATTCCATTCTGAATAATTTGACGCTCAAAATCAGTGAGTTGTTTAGCCACACGAGAAGAGCGGAACGCAAATAACCTTTTAAATGAAGAGTCACAAGATCGAGCAGCAATTAACCAATCAATTAATCAATCATAAATGAACCAATCAGATTTTAGTCATTAAGTGAAAGTCGAATGATTATTCAAGGTCATGAATATTCAAGACATTTAGTCAAGGTTATTCAAAATCAACTATTCCTGAAAGATAAAAAAGACAAATATATGATATATATATATATATATATATATATATATATATATATATATATATATATATATGCTCCTGAAAAATTTATTTCTGTTGAGCTCTTTTGGGGAGGAAGTGTGAGTTTGTAAACAGTGACTATTACGACCAATAATGCAAGACTCTTCGGTAAATCGAATTGAGTTCTCTCAGTCACTGTGTGTTTATCTAAAAAATAAATACACTTAAAATTCAGCTTCATCACTGCCGTGCGCCAACGGCTTAGTTGTAGAATCCCCGACTGACGCC
>CAHIKZ030004230.1:1970000-1972500 GCA_903632075.3 Acanthosepion pharaonis
AGATTTCTCGGACATTCAGGCCGGTAAATGTTATTTAATACTGTTTATTATAAACAGATCATTTACTTAAATAATTGTATCTATAAAAAAGAACGTTAAACATAAAAATGTCTTTAATATATATATATATGAAGAAAAATATACGGCAAAAAACAAAAATCCTAATATGCAATTATGCTGTTTTAATGTTAATATAATGTCAGCGTCGGACGTTTCGGTCTAGTAGGCCATCTTCAGGACATATTCATAAAACATAATTAACATTAGACTATAGTTAATTCAACATGAAAAGACGATGGACATAAGAGTATGACTAATCAAAACAGACAACTGAAATGTTTCAAGATCAGCGTTCCGTTTCAATATGATCACGTCGGCGTGACGCCGACGTGATCATATTGAATTAAATATAGTGTAATCATGTTGAATTAAATATAGTCTAATGTTAATTATGTTTAAGTACGCAGGTGGAGGTTTAAGAATGATTTTTTCAACTGAGAATACAAGGTTCGCGTATAGTGTCCTTTTATAGTCCCAGTGAACATAAATAGCTCTTTCAAAGAGGAGAGTAACAAAACAAGGGAAGACCACTCTTAATTATTCATAACAATTATTAAAATGCAATTATAGATAAAATACTTTCTAATTCTCAAGAGGCCAGTTCCGCGTGAAAAACGTCCATTTTCGCCCATAGCTCAAGTCATTCAACAACGTTTTGAAATATAACTTGAGGCATTTGCCGCGTTATTTTAACTGTAGGATTAGAATAAAATAAGAAAATTAAAACAAAATAAAACGTATTTAATATCATAATTTAAATTCGTTGGATTGTGAGGTTATTCACTGCGTATTTCGATTTGCATATTTATGAAATGAGAAAGAAATTTATTTTCTGTTTTACTTTAGAGCGTAGCTTGATGAAAAGAGCAGGATACGATAATATTACAAATACATTCGAACAGACGAAAACATGACAGCCAGTGTTATGAACTTACTTGAAATCCATTTGTTTACCTGTTCAATACTTGGCGCGTAATATTTCATTATGAACAAAAAGAAAACAAAAGATAAAGTAACAATTAACGCATTTATGAGGATCGCCTCTTCTTTGCTATCTCAGGACTCGTCAATTTTAACAATTAATTACGTCAGTTCAAGGTTACTCTTGAAAACAAAAAACGAATGGCTTCGAGGGTTGTGAGTAACTCAAAGCGATAAAAAGATTCATTCGCCTTCAATTATACGTGAATAGACCTTCAGGAACATTTTGAAGAACACTTAAAAAAAAAAAAAGATTTCAAAAGAAAATATTTGACTGGCTCTTTAGTAAATATTTCAAGCAGTTCTAAAGCGAACATCATCGTTGTAAGCACCACAATGGAGTTCAAAGACTGTGTGCAGTGATAAACGCCAAAATACGGAATCTCTCCGAAAGAAGTGTCTCTAAGTTTATGAGAACAGCTCCTATCTGGGATGTTGCAGAAGAGATTCAATCTGCCCGGGAATAACCAATAATGTTTTCCATTTTAAAGGAATAGCAATCTGGCAAAATGGCGTTTGACATGAAAGCGAATAAACATTTCTTACTGAATGACATCAACACTGACAAAAATGTCAATCATTGAAATTTAATGATCGTTTTTGGTGACCAAACAGTGGATGGAAGCAAATTTATGCTGTAGTTAATGCACTGGTAACAGATTCGAAGATACATTAGCTACTCAGATTCCGATACGTTTGATTATATTGTTTGATTATATAAGTTTGATATGATATATATACGAAATTCAAACGAATTTTTCCTAAATTTAAATTATATTTTGCTCTATTTTTTTTATATAAAGCACTGTCTTTGAAAAAGTTACCCGCATTTTAAACACATTAAAATTTAGTAACTTATGGCATGTCGCTGACAGTATAGAAAAGGATCTTTCTCCCCATTAATCTCTGAAGATTTTCGTCTTCGATGATTTAATGCTCACCACGACATGTGGCTTAAACCTTCTACTGATGTTGCCGGCGTTTAGACACTAAATTTTTCCATTGACCAATCCCTTGCTCAAATCGTGGACTTTCCTAATCGTTTCCCTAGCAACATGCTTAAATATTTTATTTATTTTTTTAACCTCCTCTCCGCGCTCTTGACGAGCTTCGCAACACTTTCCTCTTGGTAATTCTGACCTCACTGTTGTAACTATTGGCATTTTGTTCCAATCATCTATTAAACCTGACCTCCACAAGACCTCTTTCCGTCACCAGCATGCTGACTGGGACTCAATCATTGCGCCACTGAGGTTTCTTCTTGGGTCAGAGCCGGAATTGACGCTTTCATCTTTTATCTCGGAAATAACAGGTGAAAGTTCAGTGCTCTCCATGGTTCACACCAGAATATATATATATATATATATATATATATATATATAATAAATTAATTGATTTAAAATATTTTTTCGCTACAGAGTTCTAACCATGTTTCAAAAATGGAAGATGAAAGCTCCGA
>CAHIKZ030004230.1:1977500-1985000 GCA_903632075.3 Acanthosepion pharaonis
GACATTTAGCAACAAGAATGGCCTGGTCAACTTTTAGTCACACCGCTCTAATAAGATTAAATCTAGTATAATTATAGGTTTCTACCTAAGAGCATTAAGAATCTGCAGCCCCTAATAAACACCCAAAGAATAAACACACATAATAAATACATAAAAAAACCTCTAATATCCTTATCACTTCATCCACAAAGAGAAAGACGTAGAAAATACACGACCGCAAAAAGATAACAAACTTATCTGCAACAATAAACTAGACAAAAACTGATACATAATGCTCCCTACCAGCTCCATAACATACACTATCCAAAATAAATTATCCCATTAAAACAACATCGAAACATCTGTCTATATTTCTGAGATGAGGTATTATGTACATTATTTACATTATTCGGACTATTGTCCTAATCTTTGTCACCATATTTATTACAACGTTTCGGCCTTTCAGTATCTGTCTATATTTTTGAGATGAGGTATTATGTACATTATTTACATTATTCGGACTATTGTCCTAATCTTTGTCACCATATTTATTACAACGTTTCAGCCTTTCAGTATCTGTCTATATTATTGAGATGAGGTATTATGTACATTATTTACATTATTCGGACTATTGTCCTAATCTTTGTCACCATATTTATTACAACGTTTCGGCCTTTCAGTATCTGTCTATATTTCTGAGATGAGGTATTATGTACACTATTTACATTATTCGGACTATTGTCCTCATCTTTGTCGCCATATTTATTACAACGTTTCGGTCGTTGCACGCTCCGGCCTTCTTCAGGTGGTTGGAATGTCGAACTGAACCCTTTATTTCGCTCAGTGGAGTAGACTGTTCTAGTTCCACGTGCCATGTTTTTAATGGATGTCAGTTATCAGCTATCTCCTGTTAATTTCCCTCTGAAAGTTCTCCACTGCCTTAACCGGGTATTGAACTCACACTTTGGGTCCTGTTCACTGGATTTAACCAACGCCTTTATCCACTCAGGGACACATGGCACAGTCGATAAAGGCGTTGGTTAGATACAGAGCAATTTATGAAATGCATTCGTTATACACAGAAAAACTTCAATTACAGTTTTGGTCTAAGAAATGCCACAGATCCAAAGAGAAGGAAAATTCTCGAGAGCCCCGCTATTGAATCTTATCAAAATATAATTCCACGTCTCGGTTTCTTTCCAATCTCACCTTTTCTGAAAGAATTACTACTTGCCCAAGTCAACATACACGACAACAAAAATGTTAAAACAATTGAACACAAACGATTCAAAGTTTTTGAAGATGTACAGCACGTCAAACCCACCATGACAATCTGATCACAATTCCAACAGCATTCATTTATTATATATATATATATATATATATATATATATATATATATATATAAAAATTACTTACCAGACTTTCAATTATTATATATTGCCCATTATGCCTACATGAAAACCTACACATTATCAAGTTTCTAAAAAATGAAAATTTCTTAAACAATAGACATGAGTTAACGGTTTTTTGCCGACATCATCAAATTTTAGCATTGAATAATTAGCATAAAAAAACAAACAAACAATAAAATAATAAATACAAATTTTAAACTCCATAGTCTAAATAAAATTTTAAAAGCCCTACCCAATAAAAAAAAAAAACCTTTATGAAGTCGTCAAAAAAACAAATGTTAGTGAATTATGACAGATTTTATATATACAAAATCCTTTCAGGGAAAAAAAAAATATAAAAATAAAATAAAAAAATAAAAAATCTCCATAGACACTTAACAAGACTAAACGATGTCATCTTTCGCTTTAAATTTAAACACCCCAACCTTACCTTGACTTGACCTCTTTGAATGTAACTGAGATATTGATACAAATTATTAACCCTTAGGCCCCCATTTTTTTTTAAATAATTGCTCTAGCCGTTACCATAGTAATTTTAATTTTAATAATGAATATGCTCATAAAAATGCGTAAATTTCAAGAATTAGTTATTCCAAAAAAATTTCGCTTGAAGATGAAACAGGGCTTGGTACTTTAATTCAATTTAATTCAAATAATTATATTGAAGTTTTCTGCTTTTCTTGTTTTGAAACATGAGAACTTATGTAGCGATGGAATCATATTTTTAAATAAATAATTATATATATATATATTTCTTGAAAATTACATACCAGACTTTGAATTATGGCACCTTGTATCCTCCGCATGATTTGACTGAGCTTTCAATCACCTAATGAATATTCAAGAACGTTTTCAAATTGAAAAACTGTGATAAACCGTGACATGCTTTGATAAAATTCTTTAGAGGACAAAACACGGTGGCAAAGAATAGTCAATATATATGAGGAAAGAGAGAGGGAGAGAAACAAATCATCCTGAAGATCACACTAAAACGGGAACTAATTCAAAAGAAAGTACAGGCTCCCCTCGATTAATGCGTTTTCGATTAGTGCGCTAAAATTTTTATATACCAAAATTCGATTAGTGCATAATACTCAATTAGTGCGGTAAAACATTTTTCAGTTTTAACTATAGTAATTGAAAATAGATTTTGTCTTATACTTACCGAGGTACACATTAGACACACTAATCGACGGATTCTTGTATATATTTTTAGGATCACACTGTCTAAATTCGCGCTCATCTCAGATATTTTCGTATAAATATAGCAATTTTGACAACATAGTGTGTGATCATGCGTGGGTAAGCTCGATGTGAAAGTTACTGCGACCTTTTATTAAGAAACACACATTTACGATCAAACGAAATGAAATCTAGCGTCCAATGTTGCCTATATTTCTCTGAGTTTGGAATCATTCAACTTGTCATATAGGTAAATAATATCCTTTTGGCTTATCATTGATTAATAACTTATGGTTTTAGATGCGGCTTCAACTTGATATATCCGCCAAATGATACAGTTTATTATGCTCACAAAGTAGCCCATGTTATATTTCTCAATGCATATCAAACACGACGCAGATATATTCTCTGCTCTCTTTTGCCTCGTTGTAACGGTTCAACATCATTTTCTTCTCCGTACTGACAAGTTAAACCGAGTGGGTTCATCGCTTCTTGCTTTTATAGATTCTTCAGAAAGTGGGACTTTTCTGGAGTAAACAACGATAATGTTAATTTAAATTAGACACTTTTTAACAAAATATAAATATTTGTTTTTTTTTTATTTTAAAATATATTTCATGTGGCATAAGGCCAAAATGTTTTTTATGGTTGTTCGTCACTGACTATCCTACACCTAGTTAATCTGGTTCACGACCCATTCTTTATAATGTACACAAGAGCTCACTCATTGCCACTGAGTCCAACACATACCATAATACCACATATTCACAGGGATCCTATTGGAACACCCATAATATGAAATATATAAAATTGTTCTTTTTAAGGTTGTCGTTTTTAAATATACAAAATTATTATATGAAATGAAGGGGAATGTACACAATAGAAAGTAGAAAATAAAATAGAATAGAAAGTACAAAAAAAAAAAACATTAATAATAAAATAAAAAATATGTTAGGAGGAACCGTCCATCCAATAGAAAATAAGACTGCCGACTGTATTCTGCCTCTAAGCAGAATCACGCGCTAGGGACAAAGAATGGACAAAATAAATTACGGATTGGCGAATTATCTAAAGCTGATCCAGTCAAGATAAAAAATGGCGGGGCGTCACCATTTGATGTCCGAACATCAAAAAACTTTTTTAATTTATAATATTTGCACAATAGAAAATTTTCCGCACCCCGATTCCCCCATGTTTATCGTCTCAAATATAAACTCTAAATATTTATACAAATTAAATCCTCATTGACCTAAATTATCTATAAAGATCTAATCCGGAACGAATTAGATGTTTATAGATTCAAATATTTGGAAGATAATGTCCTATTTTAGAATCAATTTTGTTCTCTAATTAATATATATATACAATGGTTAAATTAGTCAAAATAGGAACTCCAAACATCTATATATCTCTGACACCGGGTTGCAAGGTTGTTTATTCCTTTACGGTAAAATTCTAAAGGTTTCGATTTCAAGAAATCTGCATATTCTTTGCAACAGTTAAGATGCTTGAAAAAAAGGTAGTTATTGAGCGTGAGACCAGGGGAATATGGTGAATGTGGCAAACTCCTGTATTTCATGTCGGCGAGCTACTGCAGCATCATCCTAGCAACATGTGACTGAATATTGTCATGAAGCAGAATTGGATCACGTCGATTAACCAGTACCGGTTGCATTTTGTTTAACTAAATGTGTATTTTGTTCAAATGCTTGCACTTAGCTTCGTCGCTGATGCTCCGATAAGATTCCTGAAGACTGTAATGAATAATGCCAATGGCGGGCCAGCAGAAAGTCGCCGTCATCTTCTGCTGTTGCGGTTTCAGTTTTAAAAAAATGTTTGGGTTCTTTGTCATGATTGAGCTGAGCATTTAAAATTATCATAAGGGCTCCATTTCTTATCATACGTCACTGTTTGATCAAGCAATGGATCATTCGAATTTCGTAGATGCAACATCGAACAACCTTCAAAACATCGAAATCATTGACTTTGACTGTGTTCATGGGGAACCTATTTAACGAATTTCGTTTACCTTGGCAATATTCTTGAGATTGCCTAATATTGTTGAAATGCCGACATTCATTCTCTGAGACATTTCTCTGACACTTTGGGGTGAGTTTTGTTTGACTAGTGTATTCAGATGCTGTCAATTACAAATGGACGTTCTCTAGCTACCACCTTCAACTTCAGGACTCGTATCCCCTCTCCGATAACAAATGGATTCTTCAGCCCATGCTCTGTTAATGTCAGCAGCTTCAGAAGCATTATGACCAAGCTTTGACGCGTGCAAAATAATTAAACGCATCTCTTCTTTTTTAATGTTAAAGGTGAGGGGTATATAACGTTTTAAGTTACATTCTGAATGACATTGATATAAAATAAACTAATTTGGCAGCATATTCAACGTGTTCGTTACGTATTTGAGAACAAAATTCTGAAAGAGATTGCTATAAAATTAACATGGACACTTTTAATCATTAGGAATGTTTGTGCAACTATTATGATAATATATTAACATTAGGATGGCCGAGGTGTCGTTTTCGACGCCTTCAAATTTTCAACAAATTACTATGGAATAACTAGATTTGGTTCGATGCTGAGGCTTATGGACAATTATTGAATTTTAGCAAAGATGCTTAACAGACTTAATTCTTTAAAAAATATTTAGTGGAAGAGCTGATGTTTGAGGTTTTACCTTGAATGGCCGAGGTGTCGTTTTTGACACCTAGGCTATTTAGAGGGTAAATGCATTGAAACATTTCTCACAAGTAATAATACTTGTGTTTATGTCCCCTATCTATCTATACACACACACATAATTTATATATATATATATATATATATATATATATATATATATATATATATATATATATATATATATAATCACTTTCTTTTAGAATGAGGCATACTAATATTTGGGAATTTCTTTTCAGACTTGTTATTCCTGACTTGAATATTGAATATATTAAAGATGGCTGCTTCATGGCGTAATGTAAATAAAGATGTCAAAGGAGCTGGCCAGCCTAGTGTTAAATCACAAATAAAAAAAAAAAACCCAAAAAGCAACTTATTCTTAAATCGTGCATTATTTTCCTTACAGGCTAATAAGATTTTCCATTGTATAAACCTTTTGCGTCAGGTATTTGAAAACAAAATTTCCTAAAGAGACTGATGCAAAATTAACAAAGAGTACATTTTAATCATTAGGAATGTGTAGTAAATGTTTGTGCAACTATTATAATAGTATATTAGAACAAAAATGGTTTATTCTGACATCGACGATTATTTTCCGAACAACCAAGTACTATTTTCTATTGTTTACACAGAGTGCGTCAGATAATGGGGAAACATATTGATATAAAATTCACAAAGAGGACACTTTCATTATTAGGAATGAGTAATATATTTTTGCGAAACTGTTCTAATAATACATTAGAACGAAAGTGGTTTATTCTAAAACGAGACATTGTTTTCCGAATAAAATAAGGTGAACGTTTAATATTTGTGCCTTTCCGTACCTAGTAAATGCTTATAGATTCAAATATAATCGACTAAATTTACCCTAGACACTAAAGTATGATCGATGAGTATTTAAATATCCGAGAGCCAAATAAGTGTGTATAAACTTAAACATGATTAAAATAAAAACAAAAAGAACAACACAAAAAAAAAAGAAAAATGATTTCGATAGTGAATGACCTAACAAAAGTTGATATTTTTGTTTCTGGGTGGAGGAGTTGGACCAGTGGATTCAAGCGTTGTTTAGGGAATTTGTTTGATTGGCAGGTTGTTTTTTTTTTAGCGGCATATCAACACCTCTATAGTTTATTTAATGCCGAAATCTAAATACTTTGTAGACAATATTATGACTTCAACTACAGATATTTTGTGCATAATTTTATACTTTCAGTTTGGTTGCTCAATGTTGTAAGCGGCAAATCAACACCTCTATGGGTTATTAAATCTGAAATCTAAATATTTTGAATGCTGTTCTATGGCTTCAACTACAGATATTTTGTACATAATTTTCTACTTTCAGGTTGGTTGGTTAATGTTGTTTAGCGGTATATCAACACATTTATGGTTTTTTTTTAATGCCGAAATCTAAATATTTTTTACGCAATATTATGGCTTCAACTACAGATTATTTTATACTTTTAGATTGGTTACTTGATTTACTTTAGCGGCATATCAACACTTCTATGGGTTATTAATGCGGAAATCTAAATCTTTCGTACGCAATATTATGGCTTCAACTACATATAATTTTATACTTTTAGGTTGGTTGACTGATGTTCTGGGTTATATCAACACTTCTATGGGTTATTTAATGAAAAATGGAAATATTTTCTAGGCAATATTAAGTCTTCAACTACAGACATTTTGTACAGAATTTTAAAATTTCAGGAAAACGCATTTTTTTTTAGATATATAGTTTGTAGATTATAAAATGTATTGCTGGTAATTTTACTATAAACTGTTTTTTTAATAACTTTCGTGACGTATTGATCGTCCTTTTTTACTACAGCAATTTTTTAATACTGGTCATTTTTTAAAATAAATATACTATTTGTATTTTTACCATAATGCATTTTTTGTACATGTAAACAATGAAACAAAAAATTGAACAATATTTTTACATAGCTTGGTATCTAACAGGTGCTACCACCTCGGGTCAGGGTGAACAACAGCAATTAAGAGGTGGTTCAATGTTCATCAAAATCTCCAATCTCTCAATAATAGGCATTGCTGCCGCATGTAATTTATCGTCATACCCAGGACTTTTCGTGAATTTGCAGATAGAGCAATTGTTCGTTTAATCCCTTGGACAGGCAAAGCGTGATTGTCAGTGATAATTGGTTGAGGAAATCTGAGTAGTACTAAACTGGTCCTAGATGTCTCTAGACATGGCGGAAGAACGAAT
>CAHIKZ030004230.1:1990000-2002500 GCA_903632075.3 Acanthosepion pharaonis
TTTATTTTCTTTTCAACACCATCACTTGATAAGACACAGAGTGTGTTGAAACAAAATGGCTATTTTGTAGTGATTTTATAACATACTTATGTTATAATTTTTTTATAAAATAATTATATCTGCTCTACTTTGTATTGAGCACTCTTTTAAGAATAGTAATTGTTGGTTATTGGAATTCATTCCGTGTATACCAATTATATATATTTTATATATATATATATATATATATATATATATATATATATATATATATATATAATATATACGGAAATATATATATATATATATATATATATATATATATATATATATATATATATATATATATGTATAAATTTTTCACATTGTAAATGTACATTGGGGATAGATATTATTTTTAGACTACCCACCGGCAACTTTTATTTATATTAGATTATTTCAGACTTCATGGAGAAATGGCGGCATTTTGGTGGCTATAGTAAAGTATGATATGCAAGAAAATGTCATTAGGGTGAATTTACCATTATCAGATGAATTGGTCCGCGATTGAAACTAGCTAAGTTAAACGTAAGACAGATCAAGTTTCTCTTTCCTCTAATGTCGGCATTGATGTAAAATATTCAGCAATAAATACGATAAGCCCGCGGTGCTCTCCAGTAACTATAATGAAATCATTAAGGTGTTCAGACGTGACTTTTTAGATAGGCATTGATTCGGAGCCTAATTATGGCCACGCTGCGTCTAGATCAGGGTAATAAATGTTCTGTAAAAAAAGACTGAAAAAAAAACTGAGTCTTTTAAAGAATTTAAACATATAAGAAGAGCAGAATTTGATAACAGCGATAATTTGACAGATAGTTCAGAAGGCTTCTTGCTGGACAAAAAGAAAAAAAAAACAAATGGAAAGTAAAAGAATGTTATCAAACGGCTAAAATTTGCGTTCAAACCTTCCTCGGACATTTTACGCTTGAAGAGGAGAGAAGATTATACTCTACGCTACCACGTGTCCAACAAACGAGGGAAATCAATGCAGGTCATTTTAGACACGTGAAACCAACCCACCAGCCCTTCCCTCGATGATACAGGGGAGCGCACTTGTCGTTACCGTAATTTTACAAGGCTTACCTGCTTCAACAATTTTACCACGACAACTATAGCACTCCTCATTTCACAACAGAATCTTAGCTACTACGGTTAACATATCGGCTCCTGACAGGTCAAATCATTAACAACGTGTGAATTCTCGCTTTATTCTTTACAAAATACTTTATCAACTAATGTATGTCCTGTTTTCGCAGTAACTCTTTCCTGTCCCTCTTTTAAATTAGAGATAACAATAAAAGAACAGGAACTAAGATGACAGAAGATAACCATTTACATTGGATCAAGGTCCATCTTGACTGGAAAGCAGGAAGACGGAAGAAAGTTCAGTAAGCGAGAAGTATTAAAGATAAATTTAGCCATTTCCATTAAAAAGCAATGAGACCTTGCCGCCAATCTAGTACTGCGTTTAAATTCATAAAGTCTAATATTCCTCAAAACAGTTACCATGAAAGTATTTATAGAAGACGTACAGGGAAGTTTCATTACGATGTTGGGAAATTGACAGAAGCCGAGATGCCAAATCAGGGCCAATTGCATTGCAGATTTTTCTTTAAGATTTTATCAAGTCTGTCTAAACATATAACTGATGTTCCAGATCATATGTGACAGCATTTTTTTTTCTACATACAATATATGAAAGCACGAGAGATAGCCTGTCCTCGTCAGCTACAACCCAAGGGAGATAACACAGTTTGGGTGGCTAAGGCGGTACTGTCACCTCCGGCGCAACCAGTCGATTTGCTACCGGACAGAGTATTGTATTTTTGTGTAGATGTGTCAATTTCTTGCGATTTTTATCAACTTTCAGTCAAATTTTCAGCGTTTGCATTTGATTGTTAACCAATACACAACGCGCTCGTAGGGACCGTTATAAAATGACGTAGAATGAAAGATATACAAATGCGTTTCACGTCGGAAGTGGCATTGCGTGGCGAGCTTAATTTTATTGAACTTTGTTTATTTTGGATCTTGACCAGATCCAATTCGATGCTGGCTGAGCTGTGATCTGGAGAAGTTATGAAGCACTCTTCAGGCTACGGCCAGTGATACCCACCTTCAAAAAGAAGGAAACGATTGACTTCCCAAGAATCCACAGAACCCGACCTTAATAGGTAGCACATAGCATGTTCACCCCTTTTCCACGCAGCCGGATCGCGATGATACGTCATTTTTTTTTCTTTCTCCCGTGCGCCTCCTCCCTTTTCTCCTCCCATGGAACCGCTAATTCTACTAGGACTTACTTATTTGAATCAGACCAATTCTAAGATTAACTAGTACCCTCTAATCACGGTATCCATTCAGTAATGTTATGCTGGTAGGTATTTGGGTCTTTCGCACAGAGCATTCACCTTCTTTGTGAAAGTGGATCTTAGGTTCTCTGGACGTTTTTTTTTTTTGCTGCTTCACACTGTGTTATGACTATGTCCATGACCCCTTCCAGCACTTTGTTATGACGCCACGTGTATCTGCAGTGATTGTAGGCGTGAAGAACGCACATGACATAAAGTGCATCGATCAATTTCATATAATGCATATACAACAGTGTCAGTGTATACCCACAGCTTGAAGTTGTATTTGGTAGGAGATCATAGGTAGATCACAGGAGGAATAATATTGCCAATGGCTCCATTGCAATCAGAATAGTCAATGGTAGCGTCATCGGATTAATACCCCTGCATGTAGTCCAATCACATTGTTTAAACTGGGAAACTGGTAAATCTAAATATTTTGAATGCTGTTCTATGGCTTCAACTACAGATATTTTGTACATAATTTTATACTTTCAGGTTGGTTGCTCGATGTTGTAAGCGGCAAATCAACACCTCTATGGGTTCTTAAATCCGAAATCTAAATATTTTGAATGCTGTTCTATGGCTTCAACTACAGATTCAACTGCATGTAATCCAATCACATTGTTTAAACTGGGAAACAGTAGTACCTGTTCTCTACACTTCCCCGAAATTCCTGATTTCATCAATTACCTTGTCTCATTTTCCATTTGATGCCAGATATCTGGCTGTAACCTGCGGCGGAACTCATCAGCCGAGTCCCTCATCCTCATGTGAAGGCCTACATTCTCGACCTTGAACTCCTTCACCATTAAGGAGATGGGAGATTTCAGGCTTCCGGCATTTCTTTAGAGCCCGACTGTGGAGAAGCAGGGGGAAGTCCAAGCCACTTGAGCAGGTATTTTTTGATACACTGTTGCGTCTGTTGAATGCGAGGCATTGTAATATCAAACACCTGCAAAGGCCACAAAAGCCGGAGCAGCAAACTCTTTTGGTAACACCAAACCTTCAGTTTGCAGGGGCGATGTGTTCTATCGATGGATTCAAGTCCATCTACTGCCATTTTCTGCACCTCATGAATTCGGTGCCCGATCAGTCATTGGAATTGTATACAGCCGTCCTAGGTTCTTCACTGGCTTATCTTTGAGTGTCGGGATCATATCTCCCAATGCAGAAGGGAAACTCCTTCACAGAGCCTCCTCCGAGTAGAATATTGAAAGCATGGACGAATATTAGATTTATAAATATACACCTGAATGAAGGCCACAAGACGACCGAGTTTGTCCGATTTTTAAAATAAACGGTCTTCTACTTCTTCCTGTCCCGCATTCCTTTACGACATAAGTGATTATTACTCTCCACAACCTCCTATCCCTTTTGTCTCGTAGCAAGTTTTGATAAGTCTCCCGACACAAGCTCGTTAGAGAAGTGGTTCGTTGCCTTCCTCTGCATCGCTTCCCCTCAATATGCTGCGTGAACCTACTATACTCTGCTGTGTCGATAAAATCAAATAAATCAATAAAGCGCACACACGAAATGGAAAATATAATATGGCGACAATTTACCCATCGCACCCTATGTGTGCGTGGGTGTGTATATATATATATGTGTGTGTGTGTGTGTGTGTGTGTGTGTTTCACAACTCGAGCGAAACGGCTCAAACACATGTTCCATTTGTTTAAAAGTTTACACCTTCAAGCCACGAGAAACACATGTTTGTCAATAGAAGTTGAGCATCACTTTATTTTACTGAGAACTCATTTGTCGTCCGCGTTGAGAAAGTCGACCATATATATATATATATATATATATATATATACTCTGTCCTGGACATTTATTTCTACCTGGATTCTATACTCTTGGAATTTTTTACACACACACACACACATATATATATATATATATATATATATATATATATATATATATATATATATATATATGGATAAATAGATAGATGAATAGACACAGATATATATATGTGTGTGTTAAAATATGTACGTTTGCATATATATTTATGTGTTTTATATATGTACATATATGTATATTGTGTAATGTTATCTATCTATCTATCTATCTATCTAATCTATCTCTCTCTATATATATATATATATATATATATATATATATATATCATTTAAACGTAATTTTCAGTGGAACCCCATAATTGAGTAGGCGCTGAATTTATTTATTAAATAGTATATATATATATATATATATTTATTTTTTCTACTGACCTGAATATTCGTGAATTCTTAATATAGATTTTTTTATGCGTGGTATTTTATGCATTGTGCTAAATGTTGTTGGATTAATAAATAAGAATCCATTACATGTTTTGAAATTACTTTGCTTACGTTCCCATACGAATCTGAGAAGATATGAATATTTCGAGATTTTGAGAAAGATTTGCGTTTATAGGACACTATTTGATTTTGTTGCGTCGGTCCAGAGGACATCCGATCTACGACTGTTTCTTCGGCAAAGGGGAGGCGCATCGTGGAACTGTCCAGCAGTTTTTCCATGATAGATTAAACACTGCAGATGATGAATATCAGATTTCTTTTGTTTAAGTTTATAGGGGGGCCGTTTTTGCTATGTAAATTCATTATTAATTGATCGGCCGATGGATGGCAAAACAAAATTTGCTCACAAAACGTGATATCTTAAAATGTAAAAAAAAGAATAATAATCTGGATTCCTTTGTCATATATTTTATTAATTAATCATTTCACATTAAGAATACAAAAGAAATTTTTTTACATTTTTCAGATAACACGTCTTTTGTATTTTGTTTGCCTTCTGACAATGAATTTACATAGCAAACTAAACACGCCGATTAACTTTTGTATGACTTAACGGAAAGACGATGATCTGGAGTATTTAATGTATATATTCGTAAGAAAAATGCCATTATTTCAAGTTACAATAATTAATGTACTACTCTGTCTGTATATATATATATATATATATATATATATAAATTTCACTTGAAGATGGAACAGAGCTTGGTACTTTAATTCAAATAATTATATTGAAGTTTTCGGCTCTTGTTTTGAAACATGAGAACTCTTCTGTAACGATGGAATCATATTTTTAAATATATATATATATATATATTAATTTCTAAAGAAGTAGTGATTTTTTTAGTAATTCGAAAGATTTTTATAACTTTAATTGTTATTTTAATGTACTAAACACGCCGATTACCTTTTGTATGACTTAACGGAAAGACGATGATCTGGAGTATTTAATGTATATATTCATAAGAAAAATGGCATTATTTCAAGTTACAATACTTAATGTACTACTCTGTCTGTATATATATATATATATATATATATATATATATATATATATATATATATATATATATATATATATATTGGAGGTTGCAGGAGGTCATCCGGGGAGTGTCAGAATTTCTGTATGAACAGCTCCGGGAGTAGACTGCTATCAAGGTTATAGAAGCCGGTCTGTCCAGCTATTTACGGATAGCTTGGTCGGGGAGATGAAGAGAATCCATACCTTTCCCATGGGTATTGGCCCGTAAGTGAATGTAATTCATTCGACTGGAATTCGAACTCGGCTCTCCGATGCCGCAATCCGATACCGCTATCCATTACGCCACCGTGCCTCCTTTGCATAACAGCGTGATCTATTTCTATGTCAAAGCACTTAATTCAGTGTTGTATATTCATCACAATGAAAGAATATTATACATTTTTTTTTTCTGATCAAATTTCAGATCGAACTTTTGATTCATACTTAGGGTAGATTATGTGTGATTGAGAAAACAGAGAGGAGGAATGAAATCAGGAAGATCGTGTTGATCCATCATTTGAGTGTTTAAGGTGAGACAACAATAAAAAAAAAACACTATTTATTACTAAGGCTTGAACACCGTCTAGCTAGAGACACCTGCAATAAACTTGCAACCCTTTCTATATTTACTCTATTACTCCCAACCAAAATTTTGTTCCTGTGATAGTAGGAAGATTCATTCTGCCAATGTCAAGAAAATCATCATTCGCTTTTCTACATATTTATCTGCTCTCGAATACAGACCACTACCAACAGGAGAAAATAACTCAAGTATTTCAACAACATGTTGTTCTCTCAAGGAGGCCTTGAACGGCGCTTGGGACGTAAGCTCAGCCCAGGCTTCAAGTTCAACTGGTATGATCCACCTCCACATAACGAAACCAAAAAGAAAATTAAAATACATGCTGAAATAAATACATATATCATGCCGAATTGGTTCAGCAAAGAAAATTCAAAACATGTTTACTATCTTCAAGACTGGAATTAAACAAGGGATAAATTTCGTTTCTAATTTTGGAGCGGATTAAAAGTACTGCGCTGAAGGAGATGTTTTTTTTTTCTCGTTCATGCACGTAAACACGCACGCCCAGCTTCATAGAGCTTTATAGTTGCAGCAAAGAAATGAATTAACTTTATAAAGAAATCTCAATAAAAACGTTTCACTTTTTTCTCGGAGAAATTGTCTACAACTAGGATGAGCTGAAAAGGTCATAGGCTGACAATTAAGGAACTGTGAACTGTGAACTCTTGCATGTGTTAATGTTAACTGTTTTCATTAATTGTTTCTTTCCAAGTAAGAGGGTGAACTTAAAAGTTTATAAGTTGGCTATGAATGAGTGGCGGTAGAGCTGTAAAATCTTGCATTCACTAATGTCAACTCTATTTTATTAATAACTGCATTTTTTTTTTTTTTTTGTCTAGGTAGGAGCGTTGGCTCAAGTGTTCATGGGCTGGATATCAAGTGATGCTCGAGCTGCGAAGGATGGGATAGACGCATTAGTAGGCAGGTGTACTAGGATACAAGCGGCCGACCATTAATTATATATGTATGAATGTGTTTATAGGTTGTGTAATAAACAAAAGTGAGTATAATGAGACAACATGAAAAGTTTTATAAACGGCATGTTTCACCTTTATCTGCAGTTCTCGGCTTCTTCAGTTCGGAATGAGATCCAAAAATGTTTTGGGATTTTTGAGCAGGAACCACACACACAGACACACAGAGTCACACAGAGCTACACACACACGCACACATACGCATATATATATATATATATATATATGTATATAAATAAAATTCAACCGACGTCAGGTTTCAGTGTAAAATACATCCTCACCCCTTACCAAAATGTAGCTAATAACTGATACAATGATACTGTCATAAGGAAAATCTAGACACCCCGTGTTCAATTTGAGTAGAATATTCTGTAACCATGGAAACGTGATTTTAGCTGTGTATTTAAAACCCGGTAAATTTTAAAAGTTACTCCAAAATTCGCTTGAAGATGAAATGGAACTAATGCTTTTAATTTATTTGCAAAAAAAAAAAAAAAAATTAGGGGTTTTTAGCTTCTATTTTTGAAACATGGTTGGAACTGTGTAGAAAAATAACCATATTTTAAATCAATTAATTTATATATATATATATATATATATATATATATATATATATATATATATATATATATATATGTATAAAACCAAATTGTAATTTGGAAATTGTAATTGTAATAAAGAGGAATTTACATATATATATATATATATATATATATATGCTGATGAGTCCCAAATATAGGACGAAACGGCCGTCCAGTTCTTTCTGCATTCTGTTGAGGTTTCTATCAGATTCGATGAATTAATTAAAAATTATTATCAAATCCTCCTAGTAGTTAATATATATATATATATATATTAAAATGGTAATCCGTATAGAATTTCCAAGAGGATGAAGATGCAAAGAGTGCTCTATGTCAGAGTCGGATCAAAATTATTAATTATTGAATATCAAACACTTAAAATACCATAGGTAATAATAATCTTTATTTCCTGAAAGCTATAAAAAATAGCCTTCAATTTTTGGCAAACCAAATAGAAACGGACAAAATTACACTAGGTTAAATTCAATATATACAGATGTTGTTTTGAAGGAGAGGGATAAAGAGAAAAAGAGTACAACAGATTCAAAATTATGAACATGTAATTGCTGTGTAGAGAGGGGAAAGGATGAAGACCCGAGGATTTATTCTCAGTTGACTTTAACATTTGAGTTGACCTATTTAATATGACTACACAATGTTGCATTTTAATTTAGAAGTTGAATGAAAATCTTAAGTCAACTGGTGTTAAGAAACAACTTGTGTCCTTTACTTGCTAAGAATCATATATATATATATATATATATATATATATATATATTCACGTTTCATTAAATAATATAGACAAGTGTTGTCTGTTTATTTTATGTAAATTTTTTTTCGTAACGTCTGATAAGTTTAATAAAGTTATCGTTGAACGAAGAAAGAAATTCACAATATTGATACATATTTTTTTAATATAATCTAAGCTTTCGGCTTACTTAAGTCATTATCAAAGATGTCAATTACAAAATACAATGTAACCCGGATATAAGAGACTCGGATATAAGGGAAACCCGGATGTAAGAGAGATTTTCTCTGGTCCCAAATTAGAGCCTGTGTTAATGTATATAAATTAGACCCAGATATAAGAGACCCGGATGTAAGAGAAACCCGGATATAAGAGAGATTTTCTCTGGTCCCATCTTCCCCGATATAAGAGAGTTCGTTTTGAGTGACAGTGTGATGTCGTAAATCGGTCAAACAGAGGTCAGTTAGAGAGAGAGTGAAGTTCAATGACTTAATCTTGACTAGTCTAGAGACACGGTGTGTCCAATCTGTGTCTGTAGGAGACACCCTCTACCTTATGATTTTGCTTTGTGTGTCTAAGGCTAGCGCCACCCGCTTTTTTGCCGACTTTGCTTGTAGTTGCATTTAATGGACAGCACTTTCACTTTACCCCCGGTTCTGTTGAGTCAGAAGTTTGTCTGTTTGTTAATTTTGCCACTGAAAACCGTTTGCTTGCGATCATTGCGATTAGTGATGTCGGCGTCGCCGTCTCAACGAAAAACTCTGAGCATTTCTGAACAGTTGGAGCTCATCGACGATGTCAACATGAAGAAACTCAAACTGGCCGCCGCAGCCAAAAAGTACGGAATCGGTTATTCAACAGCAGCAAAAATTCTCAAGAAAGAAGACGATCTCAGATCTTGCATGCAAATGAACGGAAACACTAATCGCAAACGAAAGCGCCAATCCGTGCACAAAGACGTTAACGAAGCGCTTACACAATGGTTTACGCAAGCATGTGCTTCTGGAGCTACCGTCACCGATCACGTCATCAGGCAGAAAGCATCTTAACTGGCCGTAAATCTTGAAGTTGCTTTTGAACCGAGCAATGGCTGGCTCATGCGCTGGAAGCAGGCCAATAACGTTTCGTTCAAAAAATTTCACGGCGAATCAAGGTCAGCAGATCACGGTTCTTCCAACGAATGGGTGACAAACGTTTTGCCGCAAATTCTCTGGCTGCATTCAATGCGCTTGAAACTCTGACAGCCTACTTTGAAGCAAAAAGCAGTAATCCTGATGGCGCATTGAAAATGATTTACGGACTGTATGAAAGTATTCATGATGTTAACAAAGAGATTTCTGTACAATCAAAAATGACTGACTTTTTTAAGAAAAAGTAATTTTTGATTGAATTAGTTTGAAAACTGATTGAAAATGTATTTTTGTCTGGGTTTTTTTATGTCTATAACTGTTAAATAAACTAGTGTTCTGTACGCAAAAAGCGTTATATGAAGTGTTCCCAAACAAAATAGACCAAACCCGGATATAAGAGGAAACCCTGATATAAGAGACTTCTTCTTCGGTCCCGACAACTCTCTCATATCCGGGTTACACTGTATTAAGCAATATACGGACAAGAAGTATATATATATATATATATATATATATATATATATATATATATATATATATATATATATTTAAGTTACGAAGAACTTGATAAAACCGAATGGGTATTGTTGGAAGAGTTACCTGATGATCCGGACTCCTTCAAAAGGATTTTGGTGAAATAAATTATTGTAATGGTACCTTAAAGTGGTCTGTTTTTCATTATATATATATATATATATATATATATATATATATATATATATATATATATATATATATATATATTAGTACACCTGTACGATTGAAATTCATGGCAAGAAGGAATGTATTATAAGTTATATGTATTATATTGTTAGTAATATTCGTTTAATCCATGTACAATTTTGTAAAGTTCCTTGTTAATGTTAATCATAGAAGAGTATAAAATTTTTAAACACCTCAGGCAAGATATTCTTATTTGATCATCATAAATATGGCATATTTACAACCCAATGTTCCCAAAGCATAATGACGTAAAGCTGTCTATCTTTCTACATTTTTTTTGTTTTTGTTAAATATCAAAATTCTGATTTTCGAGATTCGATAAAATTTAGTTCTTAACGTGAACGGTGTCGCCCTAGGGAGCAGATGTCTTTTGTACTTCACCGCACCGTCCTTGCCAAACTCGTGCAAATAGAGAGGGAAAAGAATGGGTTTGTTTTATCAGCGGGTTAACGTTTTGCTTGTGGACCTGAATGAACTTTCTCAGCAACCTAAGTAAAAAAAAAAAATCATAACAATGGTTCCTGAACGAAAACCACACTGAGATTCGGGATAGATGTCGTCAATGAGATATTTGATTATTTTGTTGAGAAAAAACACGAGCGAGAAATTTGCCAGCGATACTTAGAAGTGCAATGCCATATACAATCTTTTTGCCTTTTTTCTTGAACAGATGATTTATGCAAGCATCTTTGTAATCCAGTGGAACAGAACCAAATATGACTTTAAAAAGCTGAAGGAGTTTCTTAACCAGAATCTACCCACCATATTTTCGCGGGGAATAGCATATTTTCCAGGGGCTTTTTTCGAGAAAAATTGCTTGATAGAATCTTGAAATTTCCTTTAGGCATGGCTCAAGAGACAACTGGGGAATTTCTGGACACTGATGAATTGAAGCAATGACATTCTCGTCGATGGTAGAGGTGGAATAAAATACATTTTCAAAGTCTTCTTTCAATTGTGATATAATTTCCTTCTTGTCGGTGTAAAGTGTGTTGCCGGCAGACAACATAACAGGTGAAATTTCATTTCCTTGTGGGCTGTATACCTTTTTTAAGGCCTTCATAGAATGTTTTGGGATCTTTTCTGTGAGTTGCCGCCTGGATTTCTGCAGCCTTAGCAGACCAGCAGGACTCTTTCATTTTTCTGAGAGCATTTTGCACTTTCCAATTACACTGCTTATATATGCACTTTTCTGATGGACATTTTTTGTTGTTTAAGAATATTTTGTGCGAATCGTGCATCTTCTTGATGAGACGTTAAATGTGATATCATTTACATTGAACCAGTCCTGATGCTTCCTTATGGGAATTCCTCGAACTCTAAAGGAGCTGGAATAAATGGCATCTTTGAAAGATTTCCGGGAGGATTCAATGTCTTTTGAGATCAATTGAATCTAGTCTTTTTTTGCGTAGTAGAGCATGGCTTGATAATATAATCAATCATATGCCAATCTTTGGATTGGGATGCATTCAAGTCGTTTTGTGATGATTGGACTGCTGATAACGTGTTAGTGATGGTGAGATCGAATTCTTCCAGAGAAAAAGTAGTCGTAGCCCATTAGAATTCATACTTCAAATCCCTGTGTGCCAAGAACACCAGGCCATGTCTTATGGTCAGCACCAACCCGTGCATTAAAGTCTTCCATAATAACAAGTTTGTCTCTATGTGGAACTTTGGATATCACTGTACGTAGTTAATCATAAAAAGTCATCAATTTCCGACACAGGGGTGTTCATGGTTGGGGCATAACAGTTCACAAGAATAACAGAAAAACTGTTGTCGAGTTCTAGGACTAGAGTCATAATGGGATCCTTTATTCCTTTCGGAAGAGATGACAGGGATTTAGCTTTTTGGCTGATTTTATAGCAAAGCCTGCACCTGATAAGTGGGGATCTTTTTTGCTTTTGCCAATCCCCAAAAGATGTATATCCTGCACTAAATTCCTTAAATAGTGTTATGGGATCTTACCAATAATAATAATAATAATAATAATAATAATAATTGACTATTCCATACTTAATAAATACTGCGCCTCAGGAGTAGGCAAGGAGTCAGTAGTTCGAGC
>CAHIKZ030004230.1:2007500-2140000 GCA_903632075.3 Acanthosepion pharaonis
ATCATTTTTATGAGTTGATTTTCGGTGGATATATATATATATATATATATATATATATATGGTGGGCTCTCCTATCGTGACGGATAAATGATCGTCAGCATTCGATGGTACCGTTCGTTTTACACTTATGCATGCTGGCAGCGGCTATTGTGGGGAAAATCAGGTAGGGTAAAGACATATATTTTTTATTTGTGCTTTCTTAAGTGTGAACTAGCCCTGCCTTACTGCGGGCAACAAAGCGCCACTGAGAGATAAAATTTGTTAAGGCAGGATTTTGATGGTGTCTTTGCTTCAGAGATGGACGAAACTGATCACGGTGCTCCAGTCATCTGTCTTCAAAGCCCTTTGACTTAATGAAACATGTCCTACGTCACTCCTTTCGCTTTGAATATATATAATGGACACTTCCTTCGCGTTCGATGTATGAGGTTCCGGCGACCACGAACTATTTATCTGCATGCCTATCACAGGCATGACTTTTGAGAACGGCTCGAGAATTGCACAAAAGACCACAAACAGTACAGGATAATGTATTGTGTCCAAGTGCAGTAGGAACACTGTTAGCTGTCTTATTTTGCTTTCATGTTTTACGCAGTCGACTGATGCTTTCTTCTTGATGGTGTATTATTTCTGAATGGCAACGAGAACAATATTCTGATCTCTTCATAGCTACCTCTTCAAAGTTCTTGAATGGAATGTTGACGCAAGAAAGGTTGCTTTTCAGTTTATCTTTATACCTGAGTCAAGGTCTACCAACATTTTTATGACCTCTATAGAGTTCACGATAAAAAAGAACTTATGGTATGCAATTAACACTCATCCTGAAAAATATATATATATATATATATATATATATATATATATATATATATATAATTATTCCATGGCTATTATTATATTATTATATTATTATATTCCATTATATTTAGGCTCTACTTTTGTATCGAGCACTGTTTTTTTAAAAAGTATATCAAAAATACTAAAGAACTTGGGATTATTTACCTAACGAGTTCTTTCTTATTTTCTAAATATTTTCACACACACACACACACACACACACACACACACACACATATATATATATATATATATATATATATATATACATTAAGAATTGGACAAATCCGACAATTTATTAAAGATATTTTTATGTTTAACATTCTTTTTATAGATACAAGTATTTAAGTAAATGCTCTGTTTATAATAAACAGTATTAAATAACATTTACCGGCCTGAATGTCCGAGAAATTTTCATAGAAAATATTCGTCCTTTGACAGGATTCGAACCTGCATCCTATACGGAACCGTCATTTAAAGACATTTTTATGTTTAACATAAATAAATTGTCGGACTTTGTCCAATTCTTAATGTATGACGTCATTTGTTTACATTTGATACGACATGAGCAGTTATGAATGTACGAGATTCATGGAAGATTGAAGTTTATAAAGTAAATTCGACCTTGCCTACCGAACGCTCCTTTGTGGCCGAGTCGGTTAAGGCACGTCAGCGTAAATGAATAAAAGACTGTTACATTAGGTGACCTTTTAGATCTTGTTCTCGCTTCTTGAAGTTGATTCAGACAAGCAGACTGAAAATTGCTGAGTCCACTAAAACACGTTGATCTCCATTCTACCCGCTCCAAAGCTAAACGCTCAAGGGTGTTATGTGGTATATTGACAGCTGACAAGTTGCTTTTCAGCTTGTCTTTTTATCTTAGCCATGGGCGTCCTACATTCCTGTAGCCCTGATCTAACTGGCTGTACATTAGGATCTTGGGTATCCTGTCATCAGACAACTTTATCACACACACACACACACACACACACACACACACACACACACACACACACACATATATATATATATATATATATATATATATATATATATATAGATATGTTTGAATAAAAGACAGACCACGTTAACATTCCATGTAATTGTTATTTCACCATAACCCCTTTAACAGGGTTCTGGATCATCAGACTTTACTTCCAAAAGCTGAAATGAAAATGAAAAGAAATTCACACGTTTTTGACGGACCTCATCAAGTATACGTAAAATTAACGAAGTGAGGATGTGAGGAGGGAGAGTGTATATGAGTGTGTCATATGTATCATTTCAGTACCCATACGGATTACCTAAGTTGGCATAAACTATATATATATATATATATATATATATATATATAACAGTAAAGCTTCAAAAGAGAATTCTACCGATACTAAGCCTGCCAAAAACGTAAGTAATAACGTAGAGTGCCCAATATCTATATCAACAGAGTAAGACAGATCATTAGCACTAACCAACTGGAGTATCCATTAAACACCTGAGTATAAGTGAATAGAAACAATGAGTCAAATGTTGTGAAATAAAAAAACCCACGAGGTAACTGATTCCTTTGAACGTAATAGATTCTGAATTTATTATCTTATTTAATTTATTATATTAACTTCCATTGCATTTTCATATATCTTAACTAATATTAAAACGTTTTACCCTGTTTTTGCAAGTGTCGAGCCCGACCAGTTGTGTGGCTATATATTCCAAGCACAGAGGGCACCTCGAGGCGGTTTAATGGTTAGCAAGCTTGTCTCGCTAGAACAATTACAACTGAGTAGTGAGTTCGATCCTCACTGGTTGCCCCCTATTTTCGGCCTTGTGCCACATCTAAGCTACGCTTGGAAAATAATTATATTCCAAGCACAGATACGACACAATTACGGTACGTTTCCGCACACCACAACTCAAAGGAATAAGCTAACACTAAACAATAAACTAACAATTAAAAATCATTAGGTAAAAAAAAATCCGTAATTGAAAAAGAAGCAATTATTTATTCGCCAAATTATTTACCATACTAAGTAAGGCCACTGTTTTAAATACCTTCGTATGCTAGTAAAATTTGCCAAAGTTGCAAATGTCAACCTGAGGGTGCTTGAAAGTTGAAAGAAGATCATTGGTTAATTAAAACCGCGACACACTTGAATGCAAATTTTCTTCCAATAGTAAATACTGCAGCCAAGCGAATTGATAGACATTTTAGCGGAGAGAAACGAGCAATGAGAAATTTCAGTTATTCTTTACCTCGGCCGCTTGTAATTAACTGTAAGAATGAGTGCCAAGCAATTGTTATCAACTTGGGACCTGTTTGTCTTTTCTTTTTTGTTGATTGGGTGGGGAGGCTTGAAATGAAACGCTTAATTATACAGAGAAGAAAAGAGCAAACTCTCATTTCAGGGAACCTTTTAATCATTTCCAAATTATTTGCTTTTTTTTTTGTTTTTCAGGAAATATCTATTTTTTTCAAAAATACATATGAGTACAAATATATATAAGGCACAGATACAAGTAAAATTATCTGCAAAGTGTAGATACACATATATATGAAGATAGATAGCAACATAGGAGAACATATAATCATTGCTAGATATATAGATATAAAGAGACTGAGATAGATAGATAGATAGATAGATAGATAGATAGATAGATAGATAGATAGATATGAAAACTGGGATAGATAGATAGATTGATAGATAGATAGATAGATAGATAGATAGATAGATAGATAGATAACAACATATGAGAACATATAATCATTGCTAGATATATAATTATAGAGAGACTGGGATAGATAGATAGATAGATAGATAGATAGATAGATAGATAGATAGATAGATAGATAGATAGATAGATAGCAGCATATGAGAATATATTATGTAAATCGTTGCTAAATATATAGATATGTAGTGACTGAGATAGATACATCGATAGATTCATAGATAGGATCAAGAGATAGCCATATATGAGTAAAATTGTATGAAAATTGTGACTAGATATGAAGAGACTGGGATAGATAGATAGATAGATAGATAGATAGATAGATAGATAGATAGATAGGCAGGCAGGCAGGCAGGCAGACAGACAGGGAGACAGACAGCTCCATACGAGAAAATAGTCACTAAATTGTAGCTACATATACTGTTGTCTGTAAATTTTTTATGGGTTACGGTGGCTGTTAATAAAGAAGTATAACTTGAAATGAAACGCTTAATTATACAGAGAAGAAAAGAGCAAACTCTCATTTCAGGGAACCTTTTAATCATTTCCCAATTATTTGCTTTTTTTTTTTGTTTTTCAGGAAATATCTATTTCTAGTTTTCAATGATAAATAAAATAGTATTTAATTACAACCACAAATAAATACTTAACAAGAAGAAAATTTTAAAGTCAACCAAAGATAATTGGCCATTTCAGTGAATATCTCGTTAGTAGAGCGACTCTGCTTAACGTCCGGTAAATCCTAAATCAAAATCAAAATCATCGATGCATAATAATTAAGAGTAATTCGACTGGATAGTTCGCATCAATAGTCACTCAATAATCACTCCAGCCAGTAGCCTGACACCGTTACTTAGATCCCTGACGGAAACATATATTCATAAGTTCAGATTGTCACGTTCGAACCTCGGTGTCGATAGTTACCCATTTTCTTCCCATATGACAAAATTGTAGCGAAATATGATGAGACTATGATAGTTATCTATCTATCTATCTATCTATCTATCTATCTATCTAAATCTTTTCATATCTATCTATCTATCTATCTATCTATCTATCTATCTATCTATCGATGGATCTATCTAAATCCTTTCATATCTATCTATCTATCTATCTATCTATCTATCTAAATCTTTTCATATCTATCTATCTATCTATCTATCTATCTATCTATCTAAATCTTTTCATATCTATCTATCTATCTATCTATCTATCTATCTAAATCTTTTCATATCTATCTATCTATCTATCTATCTATCTATCTATCTATCTAAATCCTTTCATATCTATCTATCTATCTATCTATCTATCTATCTATCTATCTATCTATCGATGGATCTATCTAAATCCTCTCATATCTATCTATCTATCTATCTATCTATCTATCTATCTATCTATCTATCTATCTATCGATGGATCTATCTAAATCCTTTCATATCTATCTATCTATCTATCTATCTATCTATCTATCTATCTATCTATCTATCTGTCTAAATCCTTTCATATCTATCTATCTATCTATCTAAATCTTTTCATATCTATCTATCTATCTAAATTTTTTCATATCTATCTATCTATCTATCTATCTATCTATCTATCTATCTATCTAAATCTTTTAATATCTATCTATCTATCTGTCTATCTATCTATCTATCTAGATAGATAGATAGATAGATAGATAGATAGAACATACATATATGATCTGAATCTTTAACAAAGATAGTTAAAGAGACAAAGAATAAATTTACGACGCCATATTTCGGGTATTATCAAAAAAGTGAACAAATTTCAAAAATCGACGAAAGGCAAGAAAGTTCATTTCTCGAAGTCGATGAACAGTTTAAGATAGCGCCTGCTAACCATGCTAAATGATCGGAGAGAGTCAGACTGGTATTTATAAAAGCAAGCTAAGTAGGAAATAACGCCAATCAGGAAGATAAAGGCGGTGGGAAATTTGGATTCTACCGATCTTCGAAGTGAGGACTCTCACCTCGCCGCCCACCCTTAAAATCAGTACGCGAACATCAATCTTCGTTTTTGTTTATAATAGTCGGTCTTGAACTCGGATTTCTATCACCACTTGGAAAAAAAAATATCAGTCACGTTGTAGGCCCCTCCAAATAAGGACATTAATGAAGGATGTCTCTAACATTAAAACAGACATCTTCTGGTAAAAGAACATAAAAACCTATTTAAACATAAAAAGAGGGTTTGTGAAAATAATATCAAACATTCCAAAATACAGAGTCTACGAGATTTTTAAATATTTGCGAATTTAATCCTTGCTTTGATTTTTAATGAGTTCATCGTGGAAATATAACAGCTGCATTTATTCTGTTTACCAGACAACCTCCTTAAATGGAGACAAAGTGTCATTTTTTTTATTGTTGGCAAAATGTAAAGAAGATATTTTATAAAATTTCACGAAGAGAAAAACTGGCGTTGCATTCTTTGATTTAACAGTGATTCTTCGATTTCGCCAAAGTAATTTCAGATAAGTATTTATTATTATTTTATTATCATGAAATTAAGATTCGCATGGCACAAAAAGAAAGGAACAAATACTTCAAAACAGAAAAACAGACCACTTCGATAAACCGAACGGATCAATATATATTATTCTACCTACCATTCCAATGACAACTACAATTGAAAACAATTTAACTATCCTTAAGTTAAAAATTTTACAAGTACTTATCAAATGATAAAAGACTTTATGCAAAACAAAATAATAATAAGCTAAATGCTGAAAGAAGAATTTACTCTATCACCGGTAATGATTGCCGCAAATAATACATAGGTGAAACATCAATGAATTTAAATAAAATATTGTATGAACAGAAGAGGTTTCTTTTACAAAAGAACGCACTCAATGCATTAGTTGCTCTCTGTAATGAGTTTGATTATAATTTCTATTTAAAAAGTATTATATTAATTATAAATATTTCTTAAAGGGATACATTTGATGACTAACTGTTCACTCCGATATCCAGTGTAATATATATATATATATATATATATATATATATATATATATATATATGATAGAAATAAAAGTGTAAAATTTAATATTACAAGACAATATTAAAACAATATTAAATAAAATAAAAAAAACAACTCAACAACAAGGCGGGGAAGCAACCTGGTTTTGCTCCTGCTCTTCAGGCTTCCACGGGAGATTCAAAATTAAAACAGAGAATGTACAATAAGAATAGGTGAAAAAATATATATATATATTTGTATATATGCAAATCTTCTTGTATATATATACAAAATATATATATATATATATATATATATATATATATATATATATATATATATATATATATATACCTATTCTTATTTACATTTCTTTTTATTTCGATCATTAAATTTTGTACCTAAAAAATATCTTTAAAATATATATATATATATATATATATATATATATATATATATATATATATATATATATATATCGCTTTCTTTGAGTAATGAAAAAACATCTCCGACATCAGCGTTCCGTATCCGTATGCATTTATATATATATATATATATATATATATATATATATATATATATATAAAAGTGAACATTTTGTACCATGCTAGATGCAATCCTCAGGCCACCTGACGATTGCATCTAGCATGAAACAGACTGTCGCCTCTAAGTGTTGACTTTATATTCACTTTATATTTTTACACGCTCTATCTCTGATATTGAGCAATTTATCCCATAAATATAGCACATCTTAAGACTATATATTTTCATATATATATATATATATATATATATATATATATATATATATATATATATATATATATATATTATCTTAAAAGCCGCTCTATTGGGTTGCATTTAAGCTAGCTCCGACGGAGGGCTCTTGATTGGACCTTCAACACAATAGGTAGGGAAGAGTAGATAAATAGGCAACAATAAACTACAGAACTGAAAACATAGCGTAAAATATCGCCGAAAACAATTGCAGCAATGAAAACTTCAGGATTGTGGGCCCAGATCCGACCGGAAATTTTTTAAATTTTGTCATGGAGTCGGCCTGATGCCCAAATAGTATGATATGTTGGGCTACAACCTCAAGGAGTAAAGTCGAAAAAGTGTGACACAATGTCACACGGGTATTGGCATTTATTATATAGAAGAAGAAAATTAGCTTTTGAGAGTTGTGTCCCTTTAATTGAAAAAGCGTGACACACTTATATTGGCATTTATTATATAAAAGAAGGATATATATATATATATATATATATATATATATATATATATATATATATATAATAAGTTAACTGATTGAAAATAAGTTTTTTCCCTACACAGCTGGAATATGTCCGTTATTAAATGACCCATTTCCTTTGTGCATACATGAGATACTATATATTACTAAGTTTATAAAAAATAAAAATTTACTGAATCAGAGAAATGAAATAGCTATGTTTTGCCGTCATTGGCAAAAGTTTTCCTTAAATAATGTTTAAAAATAAAATTATAAAATGGGAGCTGGTACTATACATACTTATATTGGATTAAAAATATAATTTTAAATAATGTAAGTAATTCTATTACATTTAATTGTTTTTCAAAAAGAAATATCTTCTATTAATAATTAAGAGTAAAAATATTTTAAAATGGTAGTGAAATAAAATGTAAAAAAAAGAATATTTAAGTATACAAGTAAGAAAAAAGATGCCGAAAAATTTTTTGCCGTTAATAAAACAACCCAGACGACATGCATTTAATGGATGTCAGAATTCGTTGAAAAATACACCCCTACCCTCCCTAAACTTAACCTCTTTTTCGAACGTAACTCAAAATTGATACAACAATAGTCACTAAAAATGAACACGCTCTTGTCTGAATGATTGGATTTCTCTATATCCTTTAAAATAGTAAATTATGAATTTATATATGCATTTAAAACTCAGTAAATTTAAAAATAAGTTATTCCAATATTCGCTTGAAGATGAAACGGAACCAATGCTTTTAATTTAATTATATAATTAAATTTAAAGCTTTCAGCGTCTATTTTTGAAACCTGGTTATTACTGTGTAGCGAAAAAAAACATATTTTCAATCAGTTAACTTATAATATTTATGCTCTGTAAATTTACATTGAGCCCTGTTTTGTAAAATAAAAATAAAACTATCAATAAGAACACTGGATATCTTACTTTCTTTTTATATATATATATATATATATATATATATATATATATATATATATATTGCATAATGAGAAAGCCACGTATACTTTCTTAATATGTATATATAGAAAAAAGTTGCAAATTAAAACAATAATAATGTTTTATTTTATATTTATTTATATATATAAATAAATAAATACTTTCATAAAATAAAACATTATTATTTTTTAATTTTGTAATTTTTTTATATATATATATATATATATATATATATATATAAAAATATATATAAAAAAAAACAAACAAATATCCTTATATACAATTATATTTGCTTTAATGTTAATATATCAACGTCGGACGTTTCGGTTTAATAAACCATCTTCAGAACATATTCATAAATTATAACATTATCAATACAACATGACAACCGACGTTGACATATTAACATTAAAACAATATAATTGTATGTAAGGAATTTGTTTGTTTTTTCCGTATATATTTTCTTCATACTGTCGGATTTATATCCATATATTTGCTTACATATATATATATATATATATATATATATAGAGAGAGAGAGAGAGAGAGAGAGAGAGAGAGAGATTAAAGTAAGTTTTTCATAAAAATATATTGCAAAAAGAAACTGAATATGTAAATGGAGTCTTTGAAAATATTTATTTAAAATAACTTTACCGGTTTCACAGTTCTATGATTTTTGCATTACCATTTTTTTCACTCATTATATCATATATTCCATTACTAATTTTATATCCTCGTTGTTGCTTCTTAGATGAAACTTTTTCAGTATGCCGTATATACTCGCGTATCATGTGACCCTTGAAAACGAAATTTTGAAGCCTATTTGACTAGAGTAAATGGATATATAGGTTGGTCAACGGAGGAGCCAGGGCCTGCAGTACATTCGCTAATTTTATATCTCGACCCTTACAATTTGCTTCATAATTAGGTTTTCGAAATTCGCATGATACGCTTGGGTAGACGGTAATTTTATGACTAATGTTATGTCCGTGAATACTTTCTGTTTTATAGCTATACCTTCATCAACATTATTCTATTCCTAATGTTATGTTTTTAATCATTCACCCCGAAGAATTACTGGGATTGAAACAGAATTAGAACACTTCAGCGAAGACAAAGGAGAATAAAAGAACAGGTTTAAGGAAGAAAGTCAATAGCGATTAGATTTGCATTTAAACTTTTTAAAGATTATAGGAGTTTTATGATGCAAGGAATCGGAAAGGTGTTCAACAGGTAAGAAGTGCGTGGAAAAAATTATTAGATTAGAACTTATGGTTGTATCTAGCTTTATTTTTTAAGCGTTTCCACCGAAGTAAGGAGGGAAGCCACTAGGACGCAAGGGGTTACAGAAGATTTGGGGCAAGATCAAATAGGAGCGATAGAGGAAAGGATGAGAAGGATAGTGGATAGATCAAGGCAACTGGAGATGTCGATTGACATTACATTTGAATAGTTGGAGATTATAGCGCTCAGGGAAACAGGGATAGGTAAGGTAGTTCCACAGGCGAGAGGTGCGAGATATGAAGCTATTGGAGTAGAAGAGACGGCTACATTTAATAGTTTCAACAGTGAAAGGCTGAGAGCGGGATGCCAGCCTCGAAGGGCGAATGCAGCTCCTCGGAGCAATTACCATGAAAGTATTTGTAAAAAAGACAGTGAGAGGCGACGGCGCGTCTGTGAGACAGAGACTTTAGACGAGATGACAGATCAGGGCCAATTATATTGCATATCCGCCTCTGGAGCGTATCAAGAACCCCGAGGCAAACAGAAGGGGCTCCAGACCAAATATGGAAGCAATACTCCATGCAAGGAGGAGTTGTTGATTTGTAGATGTGAAGGATCGATTCCGGGGAGAAAAATTTCCTGGCGCGGCACAGAGCTAAGTTCAGCAGTAAAACCGTGAGACGTAGTTGCCAATCTAGTAGCATGCTTACATTCATGCAGTCGAAACTCTAAGGAAGAACAATTGCCAGGAAAATATTTATACAACAAATGGAAGCCACAAGATGGCGGAGAGAGAGTTAGTGATGTCGAGATGTTAGGTTAGTAATGAATACATTACAGACCGTGCTTTGAATGTTGAGAACATTTTTGAGGTGTATAATGCGGACACTAGACCAGATAGTGCAGCAATATTCAATGCATGGACGAATGATTGCCCTATAAACGCCACCTCCATGTCTTTCCAAAATGCTGAAACATTTCTGTTTACCCCAATTGGCATTGCTAAACACCATATCTACCGAAGAGGTTTGTAAATAAATTCATGCAAATAGACATGTTCTTTTAATCATATGTAGCGTCCATTCATGACGTATGCGATAACCACTTTCTGATCTTTGTACCTCATAATATATCTTAATAGTTATTTTTTTAGCCATCTTTTTACAAAAGCTCGTGAGGTAGGCTATGAACAACTGTTCTCCGTCTAACTTTGCTTTCAATATGTCATGTGAGTATCAAATTTTCCAAGTCTTCTTTCTCAGAAATTTCAACGGATTCCTCCTGATGTTAGGTGTTTTTGTTTCCGTTTTCTGTAAAACTTCGGCATATGTTCAGACCACGTTATTCTCAGCTTCATTCTGTAGAACCACATTTCTACTTCCTCAAGACTAACCTGTCATTCTGTTATCTCATATGTTTTTCCATCTCCATTTTATCTATTGACATTCATAAGCTGCAGAAAATATATGGTTGTTAGCAAAAACAAAATTTAATTCAAATATTTAGGAAATGTTTTAACATGGAACAAAACGTGTAACACCGAAATCCGAAGGCATATTTGGAATAGTGAAATATGCCTACCAAAAGTTAAGCAAATATTAAGAAACACGGAAATATCGTTAGAAACAAAGGAAAGATCCCTGGACTTTTATGTAAATATCAGACTTCCTACAGAGCAGATGAAGAAATTTAAAATAACAGAAATCTGGTTCCACGGAAGTAGGCTGAGAATAACATGGACTGAACATGTGAATAGAAAGGAAGTTTTAAGTAAAAGGAACCTGTTATACTTGGGATTAGAAAGAGGCAGTTGAATTTTCTAGGACATATAATGAGGAAAGATGGCCTGGAGAATCTGACACTCACAAGACATATTGAAAGCGAGAAGAACAGAAGAAATTAGTAAGTAACCTACGTAACGAGTAAATGGTTGGCCAAACTTGGAAGGGGAGAGATAACGAAAAGACAAACCTTAAAAAGAGCTACAAAGTTTAGGAAGTTTTGGAGAACCATGGTCGTCTACAAAACCGAGAACAAATCAAGAGATAGGTAAAGGACTAAAACAGACAATAGATTCGGGTCCTGTTATGTATCTGGGTCTTTGATTCGAACACAAATGCATATAGATAAAAATCAGTGTGGACGAATCAGAAACAAAAATTAATGCACATTTATATCGACATATAAACTGTAACTAAAGCATAGTTGCATTATTGGACTCTGTGGGTGTTGACCAAACACAAATGTACCCCAGTCGTCGTCTCTAGTAGGAATTGGCTAGATAGGCATTGTCGGATACGAACGGACAGCCATTATTATACAGGGTGTGTGACAAGTAAGTAGGCATTAAAAAGTGGTAATAATATTTATATTCCTATTACAAATTTATTGAAACAAATGATGCATGTTATTTATTACATAGAAAACGAAAATGAAAGTAAATCGTCATATTTCAATGTAAGCATCGGTGGCGTCATCCAGTTTTACTCAAATGACCAAGGATGGAATGAATAACCTTCTGAATGATGTCGTTTGAGATATCATTGAGAATCTCCTGAAGCCGTGTCTCTAAATCTTCCTGTATGCGAGGTTTTGTCTTGTACACCACCTCATTTGTGCAAGCCCACAGGTGAAAATCACATGGAGTGAACATTCTTGCCGGACATTCATGATGTCTCCGTCGTCCCACCAAATGTCCTGGAAAATGTTGGTCTAGCTACGCACGCACGGTAAGCGCAAACTAGGGTGTTGCACCATCCTGCATGAATTTTTTTTTTTTTAAGCATTACGCCCCGAGCAAGGCGTGAAGCCACTAGGATGCAGGGGGTTGCAGAAGATTTGGAGCGAGAGCAGATAGGAGTGATAGAAGAAAGGATGAGGAGAGGGATAGTGGATAGATCAAGGTAATTGGAGATGTCGATTGACATTACATTTGAATAGTTGGAGATTATAGCTCTCAAGGAAACAGTAATTGGGAAGGGTGTTCCACAGGCGAGAGGTGAGAGGTATGAAGCTATTGGAGTAGAAGAGACGGCTACATTTAAAAGATTCTACAGTGTAAGGTTGGGGAGCGGGATGCCAGCCTCCTAGGGCGCTTGAATTCATGGAGTCTGGGAACCAGTGAAAGATCAGGTCACCAATGTTAATCGAGCCAGGCACCGTAGGCCACGCGTAATTTTCCAGCGTCTGAAGATAGCGGTCCGTAGTCATTGTGTCACGCAGAAGATGTGGGTCGACGATTCTTGTTAACGTCATTCTGCAGCACACGGTTATTTTTGGTCGAGCTTGCATCGTCCCAACCGTCAAGTTCGGATCGTTATCACATGAGGCTCGGTAATGGCAGTTGTGACGATAAATGAAAACACTATCTAGTGTTTTCATTTCAAACAATTCAGGCTTATCTTCATACCAATGCAGCATTAATTCCATTCTGCAGTCACAGTCTCCAGAATTTACTTCCTGCACGTAAATAAAAATCCCTATTAGTGCTGTCTGTTTTTAAAAAAATGTTTTCGTCATGACTTCAGTGATACTAAGCAATTTTTAATGCCTAGTTAGTTCTCACCAACCCTGCATATCAATATATATGAGGAAATATAACACCACTTAAGAAATAAACAAAAGATGCTGTTTTTAGAAAGAGTTTTTAGATATCGTATATACTCATGTATAAGTCTACTTCATTTTTAATTCGACCTATGATTTTCTTGTGGAAAACTTTATTTTTTTTATATAGCTCGTGTATAAAGCGACCACAATTTCTGAGCAATACTAGTAGACCTTCTATAGTCAAATAAAGCAATAATTGGTATCAGATGGTGATGCAACTTGTTAGAATATTTTACGAATATGTAACGGAGAATTATACGATAAAATAACACCAATACATATAAAGAGTATAATAGATAAATGTAAATTAAGGGAGAGAAAGATAGAATGAGGAGACAACTGAAACATATATCGTATAGATAAGTATCAAACAAAGGGGTGCCATTGGAAAAGTAAAAACCTCAGTGATGAAAACACGTTCGAATGAAGATGAACGCAAATTGGCGAAAAGAAAAAAAGAAACATTTTTAATTCTTCAGAATCTATTTGCAGATTTTACGAGGCACATGACCTTCTGTTGTTTATATAGCAGCAGAAACAAAGAATATAGACTACAGGAGGCAGACTAAAGGAAATTACCTGTACAGATAAGGTTAGCCAAAAGCACCTTGAGTATGTAGGCCTAACCAGGTTACAATCAACCAAAATGCTTGAATTTTATCCTCTCCAGAAAAAAAAATTATATATGATTTAACATCTTTAAAAGAATTACCTTTGTATAGTGCGACCCTCTATTTTTTTTCGGCGTAAAAAAAAACAAACAAAAAAACTCATCGTAAAAGTCGTACTAAACTTGTGTATATAGAAATGTGTACTTATGTTGCAGATGAAGGACCACGTTTTTCCCCCATATCAATTATCTCCAATTAATAGACAGGTAAGAACTCCCCAAAAAGGGGATACTTTCCAAATGGATACTTGCAGACTTGGGCATTAACCGGACATGTGTCTCTAATTTTAATCAAGAATAATCCGAGTCGATCTGTTCAATAAAAAAGGAAGTCGATATAAACCAGGAATTGGAATGTTTTTTTAAAAAAAAAAAACATCTTATTAATACGGTCCTGAAAATAAGCGATATAACAGGAGGAGGCACAAGCGTTTATCCAAAATATAGTTTCATTGAATTAATTAATAATGAGAGTTAAAAAATCCAAATTGTTATCTCAAATCAATATAAGCCTTATATGTCTAATAGCCTTCATTTTTAATATGTTTTCACAGATTGTCTGCAATTCGTTTTAGATAAACACTTAGAGAAAAATCAGCGAATTTCTTCGGCAAGAAAATCCTTCTTTTGCTGTGACAGTAACAAGTAATTTTTGCTTAGAATTGTAACAGGTTTAAGTCCAGTCTATATTCAACTTTTAATTTCTGCAAGGGTTTTATAATGAACAACGGCAGAGAGTTGAAGTGATGCTTACTGAAGCCTTATTGAGCTACACCTTGGACGCAATATAAACACACAATTTAGCCATAAGTATACGTGGTGTTATCATTATCAAGCTTGTCTCGTTAGGCCAATTACAACTAAGTTGTGAGTTCAATCCTCACTGGTTGTTCCCATACTTCCAGCTTTGTTCCACATCCAACCTACGCTTAGAAAGCCATCATAAGTTATGGAATAGGAAGGGAGAGTAACTCCAACAAATTTTATCACAACAGGTTTGATATCATTTTAATAGACTATTGCTCAGAGTAGACAACTACCAGGCATATATTAAAGACTAGCAGCATGGCCCGGCGTTGCCCGTGCTTGATTCAAAAATCGTACGACTCATACAGCAATCGCTATCACTTGACTTAAAATAGTTTTGCCCTTCCTTGCCTTTAAAGGAGTGCCCTTTGCCGTGCTGATGTTGCTACATGCCTTACTTGCCTATCCCACACTGCAAATTTTTTCTAAGCTCTATACTAAACATTAAATCTGTTACGAAAAAAAGAACTAAACAAAATGAACACAAAACGATCAGCTTTAAAAAAGGACTCGTAATTGGAAAAACCGAATGAAAAAAGAATGTTAACAACAAATACTTTTTCACACCCAATCCAGTTTTGCGGAATCAGAATCAACGTTGAGTTTAAGCAAGCGAATGAGCCAATTGAAGTAAAGTGCCATGCAGATTTAAATTTTTCCCACTTGTGACGAATGCAGCTATCGATTTTTTTTGCATGCTAGCATGCTGGTTAACATTCGTGTCAGTGAGCTGTTGGCTCTCACGGTGAGCAATAGAATCTTCCTGCCTATTCGTGGCAGCCAGCTATAGGCTCTTACTCTGGCCAGTAGAAAATGGCCGCAAACTACATGAAAAGTGCCGCAGAAGCATAATAAAATCGATTATTTCCACTATCGATGGGAGTTGGGAAATGCAAAGTCGGTCTTGGCCTTCTCGCTAACTTGGAGTATGTGCATGTACATTTTGGTTTAAATCCGTCGAAAATTGTGGCCGTGCATTCGTTACACACACACACACACACACACACACACACACACACACACACACACACACACACACACACATCCTGCCTTTTATAGATAGAGATTAATTTTAAAATAACAGTATGTTAAATAATTAAGATAATTTTTGAATTGTTTTGATTCGAATGGACTTTTGCAATTGAATGCATGATAATGGGTAAAGGTTTACAATATGTATCAAATAACCTTTACAATACAAAACGTTTATTGTTCTTCGAATTTTAAATTTTCTCGTAAATACACACAAAATTTAAGAAATGTGGGCGTTCAATAAGAGCTGTGTTTGTTTCTTAAAACTCTATTCCTGTGTACGATTATGACAGACCCACAAGTACCTCTCTGCTTTTCCACTTAGATTTGTGTCCAGTTAGACTCATATTCAACACTAAATAACCAAATGAACGTTGATATGTTTATAAATAAACCAGTTAAACAAAACATGAGATTAGCTGCATAAATGTTGCGATTCGAACTTCAGATTGTTCTTCAATGACTTGCATATTTCGTCAAATTTTTAAATTACAACTCATTTTTATATTCTGAATAATAATATTCATTCTTCACTTCTTATGTGGATGAACCACTCACTCGTAATATATTTTCTTCACCGCGAACATCCACTGGTGGCAATGCAAATAAAATATCTGTTCAATTTTAAAAACCACGAATACCAATTGTATCTATTAGCGACTCAAACTTCCACATAGTCTGCCGACAATCTTAGAATTTGTTGTGATGTATGGAGTTTCGGATAACACAGAATGCGTATTGCCAAGCAAGGCGCTTCGCACAACCTTAAGTTCACTAATGAGTTTTTTTCCACCTGTGTAATCGTTATTGAATCACAGACTGAGAAAGAAACCCCATACAAATGTAGCATTGTTGTTTTATCCTTGTTACTGAATCTGTCTAACTTACCGGAAGACTGTGTCGGCATATGATTTTTACTTCTATTCTATTTTTATATCTTTGGCATCAGTCTTTCAGGAGATTAACTTAATAACGTGCCACATTAGATTATTGATGAAATATGTATTATCGCATTTTCTTACACACACACATTCACACTCACTCACTCACACTTTTAGAACAATTACAACTGAGTAGTGAGTTCGATCCTCACTGGGAGCTTCTATGCTTCCTGCCAAGTCCCACGTCCAAGTTACGTTTAGAAAACCGTCATAAGTGTAGAGATTTTAGAATAGAAAGGGGAGGTAACTCCAACAAATTTTATCACCACAGGTTTGATATTGTTTTAATAGACAATTGCTCAGAATAGCCAACTACCAGGCAAGATATTGCAGATTAATTTTAAAATAACTTTGAAAGAAGAATGATATGTATTATGTATTATATTCTCTACGAGATGAACAGTTAAACAGCGGAAGAATATTATCAAAGCTGGAACTCTCTGAAGCGTATTTACAAATTCAGATTGAAAATGAAGGCACAGAATTAACGACCACAAATACGCACAGAGGATTATAGAAGTTTAACTGACTCCATTTTTACATAAACATGGCACCAGTATTGACTTGGGATAACATGGGCAGCTCGACTTCGGTGACGCTTTCTAGTTACCTCGACCGAATATTAATTAATAGAGTCGATGCAACGCTCTCAGGTCGTACAAAATTCCATTCTATAGTTTACTCAAATGATAGACACGACCGGCTTCGCGTAAACTTAGATAAGCCTAAGTTTAGAATCGCTGGCTACTGGAAATTGAACGCTTCATTGTTTGGAATTGACGGGGGCTGTCTTTAGGAATATGTGGTGCGATAAATTAAAATCACAATTTAGTTCGTTTGCCGCTGATTATAGTCATCGATACAATCTAGTTAGATTAGTAGCCCAAACGGATAGTGGGGAAGTAGCCGTAGCTAGAGCAGCGTTGGCCTCCTTGCTTATCAAGAAGAATCAAACACTTCTAGTTCCTCCTTCGTTCACATGACCGAACCGATCGTAGAAGAGACATGAGCGACTCACGAAACAGCGCTGGAGTGTCCATCCTTGTCCATTCTTTGATGTTTTTTTTATCGACCATTTCGACTACCTCCACCTATATCTATCCCATTCCAAGGTACCTTGAAGGACAATCTTGGGTAGAGTATTACGGCGTATGACATGTCCAAGCAACAGCAGCTTTCTCCTTTTTACTGTTGCCAAGAGGGGCCCTTGGTAATCTGCCAGTTGGGTTACTTGCTCTTGTACAATGTCATTTGTCTTGTGTTCTCTCCAGGAGATCCCAATTCAAATGGTTGGACTCTCTTGGTGGTTTTTGCTATCATATCTATAAAGCAGTATGGGTAGCACTAGGATCTTATAGAGCTTCATTTTGATTGGAAAGCAGACATTTCTGCTCTTCCAAATCTTAAGTTTTCCCATTTCCGATGTTACCATAGCCAGTCTAGTATTGAAAACTGTTGTAGAGTGTCCATTTTTGGTGAGGGCAATGCCAAATAATTTAAAGACGTCCAATCTTTCCAGTTGTTCTCCGTTCGTGAAGGTCTTGGCCCTGATGGTGGCTGTGCTGTTCCCCCGGTCTTTAATCTTCTCAATGCTCACATCCGTTCCCTACGCTCTGTCATTCTGGTGCTGAGACCCTGCAATTCGGATTTGCTTCCGCTCAACAAGTCAATGTCATCAGCATAAGCGTAAGATTTTAATGATTCCCCCTCCTATGGATATAGTGATCTGAAAGACTGAAAGGGTCTCTCGCATGATTTTCTCAAGAAAAAGATTGAACAATGTTGAGGAAATCAAACAACCCTGACGGATGGCAACTGAGCTCTTGAATGTTGAAGAGGACCGCACTGCTGGAGGGTCTTATACAGTGCCCCGACGGTTGGGATAAGTGTCGAAATTACTCAGTACCTGACACAGTCATGGCACACTATGTCGAAGGCTTTCTTGAAATCTATAATGTTATGGAACAGATCCCTCTGATATTGAAGATGTTTCTTCATCAAAATGCGACAATTGATGATCTGCTACACAGAGCTTCTGCCTGCCTTAAATCCAACTTGTTCTTCTGCTAGATATTCTTCAGCCTCGAAGCATGTTTTTACTGGTGTGGCTAACGAGGTTGACGGTCTTGTAGTTCTGGCACTGGCGAAAGTTTTCTTTTGGGAGCCTGGGGATGATGAGTGATTGAGTTTATTCTATGGGCCATTGTTCTTTCTCAGATTTTCTGGAAAAAGCCAATTCATGCCATCACCAGAATATTTTCTGCTCCTGGCGACTTCCCACGTCTTCTTCCACCTTTCCCTCAATACTGGAAGTGATGAAGGTGTTCTCGTTGATGTTGAGTATACATCATTTAAACTAATGTCGGGCTTTATGGGATGATTGTATAAGTCCCGACTATATTGTCTTCCACCCGATCTACCCACGATAATTGTGGATCTGATCTGCCGTGATTTCTTAAGCTTTTTCAGTGTATCATATGCCGTTGCCTTTTTTCATTCCTTTCTCGATGTTTCCACAATTCTGGTTTGATCCAAAATTCCTTGTTTACCTCCATATGCCTGCGTAATTGATTGTTGGTTTCATAGTACTCGGCGGCACTTTCAAGGCTAGAGTTTTCAGTCATAGTCAAGGTTTTTCTCCTGCTGCAGACGTCAAATATATCATTAGAAATCCATGGCTGTATTGCTTCCTCTGACGACCAAGTACCTCCTCTTATGTCTCCTGGACACGGACTGGTAGTTAGGGCTAAGTTAAAAAGAATGTTTTATGATGCGACGAATATGGCCACAGCATTGCGTGCAGAGGAAGATAAAAATGAATTCAATAGTCATATCGCTTACTTCTCATTACCGGACAGGCGGGCCGTGCCAACAAAAGCAGGATATGTGAGTCTTTCCTTGATTACTTTCAGCATCTGTTCACTAAGGATCCCGGTCTGATCAGTGCCCAGTTCGTCGCCTATTTGGCCGCCATTCTCCGCCTCGAGGCGGCTAGGTGAAAGGGTCACAGTCAAGAGTCGGAAATCTGGGAAGCGCTGAAGCTGGTTGACTGGCTATGCAGACGACGTTTCGGTTCTTGTGTCAAGCAGAGCTGAGATTGACGAATGTACGAGACGGTAACAGTGGCCAAGATCAACCGCGATAAATCTGTTGGCATGTGGTTGGATGCGTGGAATTATTTTCTCTTCCCGGACATTTAGATAACCGGCATCCGGTTCAGTCCCGATCTACTCTTGGAAATGAATCGGTCGGAGATACGGGGGAAGTCCGACGTTGCAGTTCGTCTGTGGTCCCGGAAGAATATTTTCTTAATGAAGAGGGCGGAAATTCTCCTTTAGCGAATCTCCGTACTTCCACTTCCGTATGCCATACTAATGACATTAGTAAGGATCTTGTTCTCCTTCTTCTTGGGAGGTAAGATCCCCAGGGTAGTTCTGGTGATCTATTACATCCACCCATCTGAAGGCGGTCTGTGTATGCCTAGCGTTGAGTTTCGTGAACATACATTTCGCATCGCGATCCGAGATCGAATATGTCAGCAATCGGATGGTGTGGGCGAATTCTGGAAGAACTTCCCAACCTTGAGAAGTGTGCAGATGTGTGAGGAAGAACCCCACGTCCCGTTTACTCCAAGGCGAGTATTCCTTCTACCTTGAATGTCGGATAGCCCTCTTCGACATCCGGCTATTGTCCCGTAAGTCATTATATCACTTTTCAGTGAGAGATCCGTTCAGTAGAATTTGATAGGCGAGCTAGGTCTTATGAAACAGGTTGCTTACTCCGTATGGCCTTGTACACCCTGGTTGAAATGCCTCACTACCGACGAGGCATCCGTCACATGGCTGGTGATTCTAAGGGACATCTGGGTCGGCAAAGAACTCTGTATGGCGGGCTGGGAAACATCTTCAAATTGCGTTCGCTGCGATGAGGGGTTCGAGAGCCTCAATCATGCCTTCTTTCACTGCAGGCCCGTATCCCCCTTGTGCAAGTTTATTGAAGATATCATGGTTCGTATCCCCCGAGGAAATTTTTATGTCCTTGACGTCAGTTCTGTTTGTCGCAGTGTGGTATCATCTTTGAAGGAGGATGAAACTGTATTCATTTGCTTGATATATGTTATGAGAGTCGTGATAGGGACAGCATTTAAGAAAGAATTCCTTGGGGACGAGAAGATCGCCTTTTTCCAAATGATCTTGTTCTTTAAGCTTCAAGGTAAAGTCAAGATTAGTACAGAAAGCACCCCACCTTAATCGAAATTTGGAAAAACGTGGGTGAGTCTTGCACGTATCTTTCGAGTAAGAGGGGCCAATTTAGAGTAGCACTTTAACACCGTTTAGGAATAAGTATATTGTTCTAACTTCATTGAAAATTGGCAACCCAGTCCAAAATTAGATTAGTTTAGGATTGTTTTATGTCTTTAGTTTCTTCTTTCAAAATTACTTAGCTAGATAATGTAAGATCATTAGCTTCTTTTATTTCTTCCGCCGTTTTCCTTAATTTAATTCCCCCTCCTCTTCCCCGTTAGATGATCAGAGATGTCAGTTCTCTGGTGGATGCGGGACGACTTTCATATTTCGGGTGCGAATTTGTTATTTGTTTTTGTGATTTGATTATTTATGTTATGCATTAATTTCGTCCAATCAAATGATGTTTCTGCCACAATTAAGGATTGTGTTGTTTTTTTTATTACTAACTTTATTTTTCTGAGTTTCTTGTTAAATATTTTTTTTTCACATATTGTAAATTAACGTTTGTGTTTAGGTTTTTAAATTGTTGTTTCATTCCCCTCTCCCAAAGACATAAATTGTTTCTATGGAGACTAGATAGGACGTCATAGAGATTCTGAGGTATTAGGGTGAATGTAGTACGAACATTATGCAAGAATGTAAGGTGTAAGGAATATTGTCAAGGTCAGTGATTTTTGGCGATTTAAGTTTAATTATAAGACAAAAGAATACCAGCCTTTCCGCACTTTTGACCTTTTATCACATTTTTGTATTTTCATAAATATTGAAGCCTTTTTGAGTCAGTCTTCAGACTAATTAATACCGGCATCACGACAAGTTGCCGAAGCATTACTTATAAGCGCTACGAAGTTTGTTATAGCACAACCCGATTGATATTGGAACTCAGCTCTCCGACTTTCAATTCCAAACCGGTATCCCTTATACAACCTCAACATCTAAGCTTACAGTGCCTGGTATTCTCAAACGGTCACAAGTCTAAGTACTGACGAGGCTCGACGTTTCTTAACTGCGGTGATCGGGAATAAATGTTCCAACGTGATATCGACGTAAGCCTTCACCATCAATTGGAAGAAGGCCGGATAGATAATCGCCAGCAACAAGAACACCTCAAGTGGCGGGTTAAAAGTTTTTCAAAAGAAATCCGCTACAAATATATTTAAATATTTGAGTAGTGTAGGAAACAGGCGTCGGAACATGTAACACAAAAATCCAAAAGCGCAAACGAATACAGAGAGTAGTCTTCCCGAAACTAAGTAAAATATTAAGAGATTGGAAAAAAAACAAAACTTTATGAACAAAGAAAAGCGCGTTGAGCGATGCGGGAAACTGATTTGACACATTTGTAGTTTTAATAAAAGCGAAATAGAGTAAAGAGCGAAAAATGTGTTGTTATTTTCGACAATAAGTCGCCGTTTTACCATCTTTGTTGTCAGCATGGGAATTGTCCAGGTGGCAACTGCGTCTAGGGCCTCTGTGATGGTCAAGAATTCATTTCCCTTGGTATAGTGCGCATACTTTTCCTTGTATGCAACATAGTCCTCCGGGCCCTTTTTCATTGGTCTACTAGCGTCCCATGCTGACACTGTAGTGGGTCAATCAGAATAGGAATGCCTGCAAAATACTTCACTCTCCCTAATTTCTACACATAACACAGAGATGCATATAGGGATTTCTTTCTCGCTTATAAGATAGGCTACTTCTCGGTCTAATCACACTTAAGTTATGTTTTTTCTTGTCTTGAATCCAGAAGGCTGCGATCGCTTGTCTGTATCCCCTTTTGTGTGTTTATATTCTTAGTTTGTCAGCTATTCGCTATATTGCTTTTGCTTTGCCTTGCATATATTGTTTGCTTGCATGAATTATATTTGTCTTGTTCTTTTATTTTATTTCTCGCGTTATTGCAAACTTTATCAAGACTCTTTATTGGCAATTTCTACCAATTATATTTAACCATGGTCAATTATGCTACAGTAATGAACTCGACTGGAATTCGAACTCGGTTCTTCGATTGCTCAATCCGAGCTGCAACCCATTACTCCGCCGTGCCTCCATAATACTTAGAGCTAAAAAGGTCAGAAACTGAGCAGACGTTACAAAAGAAAGACACGTTTGGGTGGTTTTGCGTATGCAATAAAAGCTCATAGATTTTTTTTCGCTTTAATGAGCTTCAGGATTTGTTCGACATACATTTATATAAAATAAGGTAGGCTGTCCGATACTAACAGGCGTTTTAAGCTTTTGAATTCAGAATAGAACTTCTAGACCGGTGACCGTCTAATGAGAAGGGGCCCTATTTAGGGAGAAGATAAATATTCACGCCATTACCAAGGAACAAAAGAGCACCCTTCAAGCGAGTGGATTCAACACTTCGTTCTCTGAAATGATATATGCTACTAAAAATAGCAAAAAAGGCCAAAGAGTGACTGACTTATAAAAATATTTTAATTTAACTTTTGTCTCTCGCCTCTTGCGATCCATATTCGTGAGTCGTCGTCGGTGGAACAATAGAATTAATTGCCCTCATTAACGCAACTACGTGAAAAAAAATATCAGTATTTTTGTCTAAATTCATGTTATAACTTTCAGTATGGTACATTAAAACTTTTGCACTAATTTTCATCATTCTAATTGTCTTCGCTAAAACGTTCAAATTCTGCTTGGAAGAGACGACAACAAACCACTCTACATTCATTTCTAACACGTCATAGTAATTAACATATAAAAAAAGAAAAGGAATACTTGGAGAGCCATGATCCTGAGAGGACGTAGGGGAAATCTGAAAATTATTTTATCACTCAGAGAAAATTCCTATTTAATCTGGATAAATAAATTCTTTTATATGGACTTCAGATACATACTGCATTATGAGGATGGAGCAGTAAGTCTGTAGCTTATAGGAAAAAATTGGATCTGATATTCCCAATGTATAATGTTTGAGCAAATCAAAAAAATTACGTTGAAAAAATAAATATAAATAAACATTTGTTGGGTAAAATAAATGACTTACTAGAATTCTTAGATTGTGGAGCAAAATCAGACCGGATAGAACAAAACGCATGTGGCATTATTAACAAGACAGTCGATCAAGAAATGCTTCACTTACAATCCGTTGGTGTGATCAGGGATGGATAATCCTTTAAGCTAATATAGTCCGAGACTCTTAAGATATTATCAAAATATTATTTCAAATTCCTAAATATTATAACACCTAAATAGTTTCATGAACTAAACTGACATCAATATGACAGACTCATATTTATTTGACTTTGCAGGAAGTAAGGTTTTGTAAATGTATTTCAGATAGATAACATGTCGATGTTAGATGAGTATGATTAAATCTTAGAAATTTTAATAAAGTAGTCATCTTAAGTTTTTAGATGTTATAACTTCGAAATACTTTCATAAACTGAGATCATATCAATGTGAGAAACATTTATTTTGATTGTTTTATTTTTATAACGTCTATCATAAACGTCTGTTGTTTTAATAATAATTAAAAAACCGTTAATTTGGTTTGTTATAAATAATAAAATAGTGATATTTCTTAAAGAATATTTTATTGACAAACAAAAGATATCTTGAATTAAACTTATTGCAAATTCTTTAAATAAGCTAAAATAGCGATATTAATGTTGCTAACATATATCACGAGTAAAAATATATTCAAGACAGGTGCTAAAAAGTTAAAGGCTGTGTCCGTCTGAGTGGGTCCCATAATTTCATTTCGTTAAATGGTCATAAGTGTGGCTGTGATATATATATATAAAATGAAGTGGCCAGCAAATTCTCCGGATTTGAACCCAATCGAAAACCTATGGAGCATCATGAAGCGAAGACTGTACGCCAACAGACGACAATTCAGGAGCAACACTGAGTTGTGGGAAGCAATTCTTGACATATCTCGCGGCATTACAGCAGATGACATCCTACAATTAACAAATTCTATGGATCGTCGACTTCTTCAAGTAATTTCAAAATAGGGAAAGCACATTCCCTATTAATTTGTTTAAAACTGTGTCTTTGTTTGTATCTGTTATTATTTGTTTGATTATCTTATTTATTAGCTTCTTTTGATCATAAACATTCATGTGTAACATTAATAAACGTTTTGTTTGCTCAATTCTGGGAATTTTACTTAACCTTTCTAATAATTTGGCACGGTCAAATCACCGTGCTGATAACAAATATGGCACCAGTTTGTTTACATTGCGCAGATCAGTACGAAAACTTCCGAAATTGCGCAGGTTAGTGTTGCCTACATTGTGTGAATATTTTGTGTGAATTGATTGGACGGTTTTTGAAATATTAGAAAAAAAGTTATTTCGATAATAATTTGGCACGCATTGTATATATTAGGGTATTACAACAAAAAACAAGTAAGAATTGCTACAATATATATATATATATATATATATATATATATATATATATATATATATATATAGGCAACATATGAACAAGGCCTGGCAACCATGTGAAACCAGTCCACGACTGGGGACGGCTACTTGGAGACTTAAATTTCTACTAGATAACAATTACTGAGGATATTTGCATCAAGGAACTTCTCAGTAATATTCATGAATGAGTTATTTAACAACTCTACATAATATTAGGAAGCGGCTTACAATTATTGATTTCTTTTTATAATTCTCTTTTCTTAATTCTTGTTTTTTTATAGTTCTTTCCCCTTAATAGTGATTTCTTCTTTCATATTCTTTAACAGTCAGTAACTTTTCCGTCTTAGTTGCTTTATGCCCTTGCTTGGTTTGAAATGGTTAAAAAGTATACATCATGAAAAACTGATATCGTTTAATACAATTATTACAATCTTCTAAGCGGAGTTTAGATGTTGCACAAGACCGAAAGTTTAGGGCACGCAGTGAGGATCGAACTCGCTACTTAGTTGTAATTTCTTCTAGCGTGACCCGATCGCTAACCATTGCAACATCTGGAAGTGTTTCTTTTAATGCTTTTATGGTGGTTTTCAGAGCGTAGCTTAGGTTTAGCACAAGGCTGAATTTACAGGGCACACGGTGGAGATCAAACTCACTACTTAATTGTATTTGTTCTAGTAAGTCAAGCTTTCTAATCATTACACGTCGATGTGACCTGTTTAATTCTCTTATATAATATAGAGAGGGTTTTAAAGATTTGGAAATTATAGTAGGTAATTTTAGTAACATTATTCTAATAAAATATGAACAAAGGAATTCGATAGAGAAATACTCAAAGAAGTTTTACAAATCCCGTTTAGCACTCTTATTATAATAAAGAGAATGCTTACCAAATTTGGAATCATAGGAGGTAATTTTAGTAACATTATTCTAATAAAATATGAACAAAGGAATTCGATAGAGAAATACTCAAAGAAGTTTTACAAATCCCGTTTAGCACTCTTATTATAATAAAGAGAATGCTTACCAAATTTGGAATCATAAGAGTTAATTTTAGTAACATTTCTTGTATCTTTATTTTAATAAAACATGAACAAATGAATTCAATAGTAGAGCTATCAAAGAAGCTTGAAAAATCCTCTAACGTTATTGAGAAAGAATAAATAATGAAAAAATCAATGGTTCAATTAAAAAAAAAAATCTGTTTTTTTTTCTTTTGTTAGCTATCTTGCATTTGTGACAGATTATATCTTTTCTCCCATTTCAAGTTTATTCGGTGCTCGCCTTCCAAATAAACGACGTTAAACCCTTTTTTTTTTTTTTTTTTTTTTTTTTTTTGTAATTCACAAAAATGCTTCGCGTTTTGCAATCGATACAAAATGGATTTTAAAAAAGAAATTTTAGCTTCAGGCGATGATCGATTTATTTTATTTTGAAAGATCGCAATTCAGTCAAGTAACACTAAGAAAAAAAAACACTCCTAGCTTGATTGAACTTGTAATAGAAGTACAACTGATTAATTAATAAAATTTATCAGCTATGATACATTGAACTGCCAATTTTTAAGAGAGAATTACCTTTGTGATAGAGCATTTTGCTTATTAAACGAAAGGTTACTGGCTTGAAAGATAAATTTCGCACTGAAAGAAAAATGATACTCATATCAAAAATACGTAGATAATGAATTAGTGACACTGGAGAAACTTAATATACCATCAAGAATTTGCGCACCTCGAGGCGGTGCAATGATTAGCAAACTTGTCTCGCTAGAACAATTACAACTGAGTCGTGAGTTCCATCCTCACTGCGTGCCCCATACTTTCGGCCTTGGGCCACATCTAAGCTACACTTGGAAAATCACTATACCATCAAGAATTTAGGACTTGTTGATTTAGTATCTACTCGACGATTAAATTAAAACGAAAATATTAAAATCTGGAATATTCCACTCTGTACTTCCAGATTTTATCTGTAAAACAAGCATCACATATTACGAATACAACGAAATATATTTCGGAATTGTGTACGAAGATTCAAGATATTTCCACTTGGTTCTGTGCATCAGTCCCTCGGATAGATGATTGCCTGATCACTCTAAACTTAAACTCTTCAGGTCAAAGGTCAATAGTTATTTATCCTCAAAATCTCCAATTTTTACCGCGTGTGCTCATAGTACCTACTTTATTCATAGTTCCTTTTTTTACCAGAAACTCGCATGGTTATCGAGCCTTGTTTTAGGTAAAGTTTAGTATATAAAAAATCAAGGGTATTTTGTTATCTATCCGCCTCCTTTCACCATAAGTTTCACTTCCTTATTCATACATATCACTCAACTTCATCATAACCCTCTAGATTGAGTTGTTCTCGAGCCGTGCATTGGGCGAAATATAATATAAAAACTCGATGTTCAATCCTTATCGATACTACTTATCAACATAATCTTCATTTTCTACCCCATTCTAGGTCATTCATATCCCATTCCTTATCCATAATAACCATTTTAAGAATAACTTAGAATCCTCAGTGACTCTCGAGATTTGACTGGCAATGTAAATGCTGCTGAATATACGAATAGCATTTTTTTTCTTCTCTGAATACATCTCTTTGTCCCTGGGTGCATATCTATTCAAAATACTACCCTCTTGTCATCATGCAAAAACGGTAGAATAATTCTTCGAAGCTGAAAAGGTCAAAATAATTTAAGAATAACGTAGAATTACTCGAAGACTCTGGGCGAGGAAACTAACAAATCTTTGGCAGAACTTTCGGGAAGAAGGTCAAAATTATCTAGAATGAGATGATCGGGATCTGGCTTTATGGCACGGCCACTTGAGAGCCAGCTGATTTGGCACCAGATATTCGGGCGCCAGACATTCCGACATTCGGAAGAAAATGTTAATTTACCATCATTCAAATGTAGAACTTTAGAAATTTTTAAAACTAACTTTATTGAAAAATAAAAATATTACATCTGTTAATCGATTTGGTTTGGTCTATTTTGTTTTACGGCATATTGACCTCAATGGGTTATTTAATGCTGACAAGACTTTTAGAAAAGATTCGTATGAATAGAATATATATTTTTGGTAAGATATCAGTTTCTAGATCAGGTTTCATTGACGTGGGGCGGTTGGTAGATACCTGCAGTTGGAAATTCGTCTCCCGCTGTGCTGGTCAAACCCTCTGCCTCTGGGAAGAGAGGATCACCAGACTATGTCTAAGGACAGAGTCTCGTCTCGAGAAACAGCGACCCGACCTCGTTTTATACGGTGTCTAAGGGAAATTTTGGCCGAGCTTACGGATACTCTACATTAAATTTGGCCTTGTGCCACATCCGGCCGCGTGGGGAGGTTGGTAGATAACCTACAGTTAGAGATTCGTCGCTAGTGGTACTGGTCAAACTCTCTCTCTCTCTCTCTCTCTCTCTCTCTCTCTCTCTCTCTCTCTCTCTCTCTGGACAGAGAGGATCAGTAGACAAGGCTATGTCGAAGGACAGAGTCTCGTCTCGGGAAACAGCTACACGACCTCGTTTTATACGGGGAAATTTTCGGATACCCTACATTAAATTCGACCTTTTGCCACATCTGACCGCGTAGGGCGGTTCGTAGATATCCCGCATTTGGAGAGTCGTCTCCAGCTTGTGCCACATCTGAGGTTTTCTAAAGAATCTGGTTGGTTGATTTTGATTAGCGGCATATGAACCTCTGAAGCTGAAATTTAAACATTTTAAACACTACTGTATGGCTTTAACTAAACATATATTATAAATAGGTATTGTTGATAATTTCCGTATGAATATGGTCTAGATTATTTTGTTTTTGTTGTGTAGGAACCTACCACCCCTCTTGAAGATGAACTCGTCTACAAACAAGGACGTTAAAAAGTGGCATGTCAAAAGAGAGAGTCGGAGAAGTTCTTGAGCTGACTTCCGATGGCTGTCGAACTCTCTGCGTTAGCAGAGAGGAACCCGGACGAGGCTTTGCCGAAGGGCGAGGTTTCGTCGAGGGGAGGTAGATAGGGCCTGAACCCGTCTAATCGGCTTCAAAAAGGCTATTTTTTTGGCCGAGCCTACGGGCTCGGAGAAACCCACAATAAAACCGGCCTTGTGCCATATTCGTTTCCCGTGGGTGAAATGATAAATACCGAGAAGTTCTTGAGCTGAGTTAGTTATAGACTACTCAGGCGATTTCTGTACCAACCGAATAAACCCCATTTTATTGTTACATGTTATTTGGCGTTTCTCTTTATTAACCCAAATTAACATCATAACAGTTTTACAGCAGATTAACTTCAGTGGGTTATTTAATTCCGAGAAGATTTTTAGAATAGATTCGCATGAATACAATATGTGTTCTTTGTAAGAGATCAGTTTGTAGATCTGGTTTCATTGTCGTATTTTTGCAAACAGCGTTTGTTTCGAGAATCAAATATAACAGGTACTTTTCCCCGTGTCAGGAAAGAACAGCAATTATGATGTTGCTCCAGGCTCCTCAAAACCTCCCTAATAAGGGCCTTGCTGACGGATGTGGTTTATCAACATACTCAGGACGTTTTGGTCATCAGTACACACTGTAATGTATCGTTATTTAGTACTTATTTACTTTGATAATTATTAGGTTGGTGAAAAAATAATTTCGTTTTCTCACATAGTAACATATGTTAGAAAACGAAATTATTTTTGCACCAACCTAATATAATCAAGTCTAATCAAGAACTCGATAATATCCATGTTTTCAAATATGAGAGTTTAATGTAGTCTACTATCTGCATTTCTATTTTTCGACATTTTTCCCCATCGTCCATAAGCCTCACACCCGAAATCCTCGGTCCATAATCATACCAAACGGGGAAAATTGTGCTTGTACAATGTTAAATTTTTAGATATTCTAATGATAGGAAACGGAGAAAAATCCTCAAAACTACAAAGTTGCAGCTCGGAGCAGACACCAGGATCGTTCACAGGTTTGCAGCTCCTTCTAGTCGAACGCTTGCGGTTTAATACAAGAGTTTTATGGTTCGTTCGCAGGGTGTAGTGTCTTCAAGTCGATCATTAGTCGGTTAATACAAGGGCAGTACCACTAATAAGCCAAGTAGCGTTGCAGCTCAGACCAGGCATCAAGTTCGTTCACAGGTTTCCAGCTTCTTCTAGTCGATCACTTGTGCGTTAATACAAAGACGGTGACACTAATAAAGCCTCTAGAGTTGCAGCTCAGACCAGACTAGACCCCAGTTTCGTTAGGAGTTTGTAGCTTCTTCTAGTCGACATTTTGAGGGTTAACATAAAGACGGTACCACAAATAAGCCCTGTAGCGTTGCAGCTAAGACCAGATACGAGGTTCGTTGGCAGGTTTCTAGCTTCTTCTAGTGAAACCCTCATGGACATAATTCTTTGGCCGGACCTTTACGCCTCGCTCACTAAAGGTCCACAAGAAGAAATTGTAGCAGTCGGCAGATGTTATTCCGTTGCAATTATGGTTGTTGCGGGATGACTTTGGTTTCGTGTGTGTGCGTTTTCGTATTTGTTATTGTGTCTAAATGAGTGCGTATTTGTGGGCGTGCTTGGTTTTTTATAATGTTATAATCCCGCAATTATTTCGTCCAGTTAACTGCTGTTTCTGTCACATTTAGGAATTGTGGGTTTTTTTTTTATTACTAACCCTATTTTGTTTTGTTTTATGTAAATAGTATTAATTCATATTGTAAATAATCATTGTTTTTTGTTTTTTTTAAATTGTTGTTTTCCCCTCCCCCCACAGACTTTGAAATTTACATATGGGGACTTGTTAGGATTTCATAGAGAATTTGAGGTATTATGGTGGGTGTAGTAAGAAAAGTAAGAGTGAATGTGTTGTTTTGGTGATAGGAATATTGTTGGTATGTTTGGGTCCGTGTCTGTGACGAGCTAAGTTTAGAATTAAGACAGAAGAAGGCCGTCCTTCCCCAACCCCCTTTTTGGCCTTGTGCCACATTTTGTACATTAGTACGAATAAATAACTATTCCGTTGCAATTACCTCGTAACGGCCAGCTGGAGACGAGCGAACAAGAATGAGCCGAGGTGAGGAAGGCAAACGATTTAAGTGGCGTGTGCCTTCCTTTCGCATGATGGCCGAGCGCTCCTCTAGTTTATGCTGTTAGTAACCTCACTCTTATAGAGAATAAAACTTTTTAGGTTCTGTCAGCTTTCTTGTAAAAATGTCACCCATCAAGAAGACAGTTTCTTGCTCCGCTCAGCTGACATTGTTTCTCAAGACAATAATTGTCAAAACATTTTCTGTTACATCCTGCATATATGTCCTGATATACAACTGACTATTAATATCGCTACAAACTCTATGACCTTTATACGTTTCAATAACTATGAATACTGTGTAGAATTTAAGTGGTACGTGGATTTAGAAATTCGTTCGCTTATTTTGGAATTAATATCTTTTGTAATAAGGAGATTCTATGATATAGCCATCTTAATCTTTCGTTCGTTGTTATGAAAATACTCCATCTTGTAGAATGATTTAAGAATGTTTTCTCGTGTTTTATAAACGTTGAAACTTCAAATTTGGAAAAATATCCTTTTTTTTAACATTTTCTTCTCTAATATTTGATGTAGTATAATTATCTATAGTTCTTTATCAGGAAGCAATTTTATTGGAAACGTTTCAATGTTGTTCTATTTTCGAGAAAAACAATATCAGCATCAAAATAATAAAAAAAATAATGCTGCGTTATTTTTCTGTTAATTAGCAACCATTGTTTTGCAGAAGAGCATCCATTTTTGCATAAAAAAAAAACGAAAAACGCCGAATCTTTTCAAATTATTGAATGCGAAAATTATACCAGCTGTCAAAAAAATATCCGTTTTATTTTTTTTTTCTCATTTTGAAATTCAAACTCTAATCATTATTAAAAATTCAAAAGACGCTTTTATGAGTAAGAATTGCAAATGTACTTCATTATATTTCGGCTATTATCATCAATTCTTCTTCGTTGATACACTGTTTCTCTTCAAGATCTTGAACCTCCTATATATATTTTTAGCTCTTAGCAAAGTTAGCCTTTTAACTTTTCCTCCCAGTTTTGTCAAACATTTACAAATGCCTGTGAGAGGCGCTGCATGGGAGGCGATTCCACAGATCAATGATTCGCGGAATTAATCTGCTCAAGTGGAACTTACTTCTCAACAATGGCATACGAAGTGAATGAAGTTGGCTCGCTACAATGTGCTGAGCTTGGCGAGTCAAAGCCGTGATGGTTAGAATTGATGAAACAAAGGAATATAGTTCATCTGAGCACTTTCCATGGAAATAGCGATAGAGTAACGAGAGGTTGCGATGTTTCGTCTGTGTGTGAGTGGTTATTGGTTGGAAAATAATTCATCACCCACAAGCATGCGGAGACAGTTTTGAACTCTACCGAAACTGGAAAGTGAATATTGAGCGGCTTCTGTTCAAATATGAGAGCAGTATTCCATTTTAGTCCGTATCTGGCTCTTGTAAAGGGTAGGAATAGCACGAGGAGTCAGGTACTTACTGGAGCGGTACAGGGAACCGACCCTGTTTTCCACATCTTTAGCGATGGACGAGTTCCACTTGAGGTCGGAGTTGAGTTATGTTCAAATTTCGGATCGAAATTTTTGTGTTTGGTTCATCTTACAATTCGGAAGTGCGTACATTGCTGAAAAGCAGTTTCTAAATTTTAACACATTTGAATTAAACGCACCAATATAAAAAAAAATAAGCTTGAATCTAAGTCAACATCGATCTGGATCGATGTTGACTTAGATTCAAGCTTAAATAATGTGCCAACGTCTACAGATCTTCTTCAAGTGACTTCCGTCGAAAGTCAATCAAGATTAATCCCTGGTAGATAATCAGAAACAATCCGAAGCTTACGTTCGTGGAATATGTCCTCTCCTGGGACACAGATGAATCCGGCCCGTTTGAATCTGGAGTCCTAAGCATGGCTTCTCCAGACACAGAGATACCTCCATATTATATGAAAGACCCTTTGTTTTTGTTTCTCCTTACACTCTCTCTTGTCGTGTAGATATATGTGATATATTATTCTCTGCATGAGACACGTGTACATATGCATATGTAGTTTTTTTGTATGTCTTAGAAGGCTAAAAGTCTCTCTGAGAACAAAATATCTTTGTCGTTCTGTCCTGTCCGTGAAGTATGGTGTTATTATATCCTGGATATAATAATAGCGATGGAAATTCAAACGGAAGAATAAATCTTTCTTACATAGCTTTTTCAATAAAATCCAATACAAAGCCTAGGGAGGCACGGTGGAGTTAGGGTTAGCGGCTCGGATTAAGGAATCGGAGAGCCGAGTTCGAATTCCAGTCGAATCCATTTACGTGCCCTTGGGAAAGTTATGAATCCTCTTCTTCTCTCCTCAGGTATGGGTAAATAGCAGGACAGACCGGGTTCTGGTCTACGGCAGAAAGAAATGGCAACCTACTTCGAAATAAATATCTGCCTCGTCAGATACATGATCACCTAAGTGTGTATCAGGCATGGTACATAATTGACTGACAAAGCCCAAGAAAGCGTCACGTCAGAGGGTTACTGAATGAGGTTCCTATAAAAGCATAACTATTCGACTGTGAATTTAATATTACTACGACATCGGGTCTGGTGCTATTGTTAAGTATCTAGGGATTGTTGACAACACCCAAAGAAGAATATGTAATATTGTAGCACCTGTATTATTATTTTAAGTTCAATCACATTCTCACCGCCAAAAGGTGGCTTCCTCGTGTCTTTTTTATAAATATTTTCATGGCAATTGTTCTGATAAGCTTTCCTCGTCTGTAACTCGAGTTTACGAATTTAAGTGTAGTAATATATTGATCGCCAGGTCACACCCAATTGCTGTTAACAGTAAGTTCTGCTCAAATAATTTCTTCCCTCGCATTTATCCCCCCTGAAAGTTCTTTCTGATTTCTTGCTTCCCTATTATTTACAATCTTCAAAAATGTGGGATCATGTTGAGATCATAGACAGGGAACGCCATTGGAAAATTCGTAAACTTAAGGAATCAGCACATATGCTAGGCCACAAAAATCTCCTGAGCCGACCAAGCATAGAAATAAATACAATATGGGAACCAGTAATAAGGAGTGCCAGAGAAAAGCAACGATAACAAAGTTGCAATATGAACTCTGGTAAAGACATGCAATGATAACAGCAAAATTGCAATATGAGCACTGGTAAAAATGATGCTGAAAACATTAGGTTTATAATACTCAGAAGTTCATACCCAGATGTCCTCAAGGACACATTGCACAGATCCAGTGACAGACCCAAAGAAGGTGAGTTCAATACCTGGTTAAGGCAGAACTTCCAGAGGGAAAATTAGCAGGAGATAACTGATAATTGACATCCATCAAACATGGCACGTAAAACTAGAACAGTCTACCCCAGTGATCGAAATAAAGGGTTCAGTTCGAAATTCCAGCCACCTGAAGAAGGCCGGAGCGTACAACGGCCGAAACGTTGTGACAAATATGGCGACAAAGATGAGGACAATAGTCCGAATAATGTAAATATTGTTCAAAAATGTAATTTCCACGCTTATTGTCGTCTTCAGTGTCTATGAGTCGAGAGCTTTTATTGCCCTGCTTATTCAATATCATTTTTTAGTTTCTTTTACACCTAGTAACACTTCTCGTCTTAATAATGATATTTCCTCAAATACTTTCAAACTTGCGTCTTAGTGGTTTTATCGCCTTACTTGGGGGTGAAATGATGGATAAAAGTAACCATATGATGAGGAGATGTTGGATAGAAAACAGTTTAAAGTTCTCATGCCTAAATGTCTGCATAAAAAAAGTCATGGTGTCAATATTGATATCAGAACATTCAACAGTTATCTTGCTACCTCCTTTCTTTACATCCACATTGAACAATATATGCTAAAGAGAAACGTCGCAGTTTGAAGCAAATTAATTCTCAACAGTTGGAATGATCGTCTCCTTATGTTTTTCGCTTGGTAACTGTTGTGATACGATCCACCTAATTTACATATTGGAGTACCGACCATATAAATATGGTTGGTACCGGGAAGACGAGGGAGGAACAAGAGATCCAATCCAGAGACTCTGCCCGACTGCGATTAAGTCAACCCATTCTATAGGAACAGTCTTCCCAAGAATATACCAAAACTAACTGTAAATATTGTGTACCTTTTCCTTGTTTCAATACATTTTAGTTACGTACATTTTGTGTTGTATTATTATTATTCCATGCTTATTCAAGCTTCAACAGTAACGAAAATACGAGATCTGAGCAAAAAGTATTAGGACTGGTGTTATAAAAGGAAAAATACAGCGCATATTAATTCGGCATTTAATCTCATTTGAAGTAGTTCCTTTCCGAAAACGCACGTCGTTCCTGAAACTCTATTTTTGGATAACGAGGAACCGCTTCTTGGCATTCTCTTGAATTAACTCGACACCTTAAAATCATATTCCTTTCAAGCATTTTTTAAAGCATTTCACCCTCAAGCAAGGCGGGAGTGCCACTAGCACGCAAGGGGTTAAAGAGAGTGGGAGCAACAGTAAAGAGACCTGGTAGAGGAAAGAATGAAGAGTAAAACGGGGAATTAAATCAATCCATCTGAAGATGTCGATTGACATTACATTTGAATATTTGAAGACTATAACTCTCAGGGAAGTAAGTAAAAGGAAGGGAGTTGCATAGGCGGGAAATTCGCCACATGAAGCTTCGAGTAAAAGAGACGGCTACATTTAACTGTTTCAACAGTGAAAGGGTGGGACTGGGATGCTAACCTATTAACACGCTTAAATTCTTGCAGTTTTGGAACCAGCGAAAGTAGCTCGTCGGAGCATTTACCGTGAAAGTATTTGTAGAAAAGACAGAGGGAGGCGACGGCACGTCTGTAAGAAAGTGGCTGTGGACGAAATGCCAGATCAGGACCAGTCACATTGCATATCCGTCTCTGGATTTTGTCGCGGACCCTGAGACGAACAGCAGTGGTTCTAGACCATATATGACAGCAATTTTCTATGCCAGGGACGAATGGTTGATTTATAGATTTGAAGGATGGACTCTGCGAGAAAATCTTTCAGGGGGGACACATAGAACCAACTTTCCTTGCGGCAGATGAAGATATTGATTCAATGTATTTGTTCCATCCTAGGTCAGCGGAGAGTGTGAGACCAAACAGTAGCAGAGAACTGCTCTCGTGGAGTTGAGCATCAGGCATTCTAATGGAAGGCAGGGAGTGTTCTCTGAGATGGGTAAAAGAGAGCAGTTTTGTTTTTGAGGCATGAAAATTTACCAAAGATTTCTTGCCCCAGTCAACCGCAGATTGGAGGTCCTTTTCGAGACCAACGGCCAGGTTAGTTCATTTTGGAAAAGAGAAAAAAGTCGAAAGGTGCGAGATCTGGGCTTTATGGTGGTTGGCCCCAAACTGCTTCACAAGATATGGTCACTGATAGAACCCCTGTGTTGTGGTGATATGGTGAACCGGCTACAGTCTACGCATTTTCTTTCCAAGGGCTACAATAAAAATCAGATGTGAACGAGAACATTATTGGTGTACCTGTATGGCATATTTCAATGTTAATCTGTGCCAAGAGGCTTCACTCTGCGTACCTTTTCTCCGTTACCATAGCAACAATCCAAATTCTTTTTTATCAGACCTCGTAGAGAGTATATACAGTGAAGCATCTTTTAGCTTCGATATTTTATAATTGCAATTTTAAGATAGGCTACATCACTAATGAACATTGACTAGAAAATGGGTGAGACAATGGTTAAGTACTATGATGAGACATTTTATTCATTTTGTATTTCTATACTGTGCTGCAAATTACTACAGCTTGTGGTGTCATAAGTTAGAGCTGGTGCGCCCTAGTTTAATGCTAATGATGCGACGAAATCATGCTGGACCCCAGGGTCATTAACTGACGAAATCTTAGTTGCACACATTTTGTTTTCACGGTAGCATTTATATGAAAGAATATATACATTTATATACACGTATATTTAAATAGATACATACAGACGCATACACGACTTGTGGCCACATCACGTTCAAATCACTATGAAAGTAGAAAAATACATTTCATACTAAAGATACCAGAAACACATTTTCAGAGTAAATATATTACCAAGCAATACATTTTGGTAAAATAAATTACTAATGTTCGCATGAAAATTAGATTTCGTAATTAAATGACCGATAAGATGTTGATATGCCGCTAAACAAATAAACGGACGCAATAGGTTGAATATCTCTGATACTTTGAATAGAGAAACAATATGAAATAATATTACAAATCCAAAAAAAATAAACTTGTTACCATATTGCATTCTCATATGGTCTAAATTAATAAATACGTCCAAACGATTCAAATACATGAATAGCAATAATTGAAACAAGTAATTTCAATTATATTTTTAATTAATTAATTATTCAGTTCTTCTTCTCAGTCGCCGTTAACTTTCAATAAGCAGCTCTACCAATTCCGACATGTGAAATGAGCCAGAAATTCATTTCTATTAGTTCTGTAATGAGAGAGCATACCCTATAAATTAATCATTAGAGAGAGAGAACGTTGCCTTTGCTTTAGAGAACAAAAACTTCATTGAACTAAAAATAACGTCTGGTGATAGTCACGGCATGTTTATACGTTACAAATTAGCGACATCAGATAGGAAGCTAAACGAAACGCACGATAGGAAATGACATGAAATGATATAAAAAGCCTTTCTCGCTCTTTTTTGCTCCCGAATATGCTTCTCCTTTTTTTTTACAATGGTATTCATCCTGTACAAGCTCCAAGAGCCACTCAATCTAGAGATTTACAGAGTACGATGCGCATCTTATGCAGATATGTGTGTAAGATAAGGGTTAAGCTTATACTTGAACTGGTTAAGATCGGGAAGCATAATCTTGGGAGTCGGTTCCAGAAAGGATCGTTCGTGTGAAGATGCTGCTTGATGAGAACTTGCATTCCCCCAAAGGAATACGAAAGGAATGATGGCGGTTCTCTACAATCTACGTGCCATGTCGATTCTTAGCTGTGAAGTTTACGACTGCTGTAACTAAGGTGTGTAGTTCATCTGAACAATCACTATGGGAATAGAGATAGGGCAGCAAGAGATTTACGACGTTTAATCTGTGAGAAAAGGGTTGTAGGCTCGAAAATAATTCATTACCCACAAGGGGGCGGAAAGTCTTTTGGACTCTATCGAGAGTGAAAGCGAAGACTGGCAGTAGTACTCCGTTTTCGGCCTGATCAGGCTCTTCTCAATGTAGCAGTTTGTTTTGTTTGATTTGTTTAATGGAATATCAACTCCTTATGGGTCATTTAATGCCGAAATTAAAGTTTCTTGGGAGCTTTGGCGTAATACAAATATGATATATATTATTCTGCTTTCACAGTTGAATACATGGTAGATGATACTCAACCTTTACGCATATACATATTTGTGTAGTCATAATTAATTGAGGCTTTGATACGTGTGTTTTATGTTGTAGTTTTTTGAAGTTATATTTTGGAATACAGTTTGATTTCTTTAAGAAATTATAGAATACTAGCAGAAGAGCCCGGCGTTGCCCGGGGATGTAACAGTAAGAGTTAGATCAAGTATCGACTATCATAAAGACTGAAAAATTAATTTGACAAAGATTATTGTTTAAGGTTGACGGACATGCATGTCTTAATTAGTTTTTTTTTTGTTTGTTTTTTTTTACGAATTGGTCAAACCCAAACTCAAACAAAAACATTGTTTTCAATCGTTATGAGTCGACCGATTGAATAGAATTTTATTATAAACAATTGTCTTGTAAATGGAATTTTTCAAGCATTATGAATGTAAAAATAAAGAAAAAAGTGTGCAAGACAATAAGAAACACTACCTGCCAAAAAAAAAGTGTTGTTAAAATCGAGTGAAAAATGTAGGAAATCCGATCCCATATATAAAAGAACACAGGAACACACACACAAACAACCTGGGTTTTATAATAAGTATAACTCGATATGAGTTGTCCCCCTTTCATTCTCGCCTCTTAATCGTGTTTTCAAATTGATTTCGTGCAAAAACAATTGTGTTTTTCCAATTCTTGGCAATGTCAGAACCACCGCAAGGTAATTTTACGTAGTCCTGTGAAGTTTTGTTGAAATCGGTTGAAAAATGTAAGAAATCCGATCCAATATATAAACGAACAGACACACACACAACCTGGGTTTTATAATAAGTATGATTATATAGACCATTATCATGAAAGACTTCTTTCGTGTTGTTTGTTCGCTTGCTTGATTTTGTTTGGCAGCACTTCAACTCCTATTATTTAATGCCGAAATTTAAATATTCTGAACAGCAATTTTTTTCCCTTCAACTACAGATAAAATGTATTGTTGGTCATTTTGATATAAATATGTGTTCTTATACTTTCATAGTGTTTTCCTTGTGTTTGGGGTTTAACTATTTGCCCATAACTGGGTCCCTAGCAGGTGCTACCACCCGGGTCATGGTGGACCTGGTAATTAATAGGTGGTTTCACGTTTCTCAAAATCTCCAATCTCCTGATCAGAGGCCTTACTGCCGCATGTAATTTAAATTTACACACATCACTAAGAAGATAGCCGTTGGTGTCAGTGTCATATTCGTATAAATGCCCAAGGCAAGAGGCCTTCCCAGGGTACATGCGGTGTGTCAAAAGTGTGTTTTTTTCCACTGTTATTACAATTACTACATCGATTCCTTCGGCGATGATTATTATTTTAGAAAGCAATTGTTAGTATTTTTAAAAAAAGCCAAACCCAACCATATGAAAGGCGAATTTATACATTTTCTTTCTTCCGGAGAATTTACAACAGAATATTAAACACTACCTGAATACTGTCGGAGCATAAAATTACGGAACTTCATGAACATAGCAATAAAGATAAGCGCAGCATTCCGAACGGTGTAAATAGCGTAAACACAATTTATTTGATACCTTATTTACAAGAATGGTTTTATATTTAAATTATAGAATATGCGAACCAACTATTTTATATATAAGGGTGTTTCATTAAGACGGATCAAAGTCAGCACTAAATACATCAGTGTTAATGGTGAAAATTTATTTATTTCTCTCTCATGTTATTTACGTCATGGCAATTATGTGTGACAAATAATATTGCCCAAATGTCCGCCAAATCTGAAAGAAAAAGAAAAAAAAATTATTAGGCGCTTAAACTTAATTCACATTTGAAATCGGTTCAAGTTAATGAAACACACTTTACAATGCAATGCTTATCATTTACTAATTTATATTGAAATGAATATATTAACAATTTTTGTTATTCATGAAATTAAAAAATGTAGTAAATTATAAATATATAACAATGAAATTTTTATTATTTTCCATTTTATGAATTAGCAATTAACCGATACTGGATTACGTATAAAAACATGAAAATTATTACAATAAGTATTTTTTTCATCGATTCACCCCAAGCAAGGCGGAAAGCCACTAGTACGCAAGGGTTTACTGAAGATTTGGCGTGAGAGCAGATAGGAGTGATAGAGGAAAGGATGAGGAGAAGGATAGTGGATAGATCAAGGCAACTGGAGATATCGATTGACATTACATTTGAATAGTTGGAGATTATATCTCTCAGGGAAACTGGAATAGGGAAGGGAGTTTCACAGGCGAGAGGTGTGAGATATGAAGCTATTGGAGTAGAAGAGACGGCTGCGTTTAGGAGTTTCGACAGTGAAGGGGTGAGAGCGGGATGCCAGCCTCGTAGGACGCTTGAATTCATGAAGACTGGGAACCAGCACATGGAGCAATATCCATGAAAGTATTTGTAAAAAAAGATAGAGAGAGGCGACGGCGCGTCTGTGAGAGAGCGACTGCAGACGAGATGCCAGATCAGGGCCAATTACTTTGCATATCTGGATTTTATCAAGAACCTAGAGGCAAACAGAAGCGGCTCCAGACCATATATGGCAGCAATACACCACGCAAGGGCGAATTTGAGAAGAAAATGTATAATATCCGGAACAATCATGTTTATTAAAATTTTCGTTGTTTTATCGTCTATAAACAATAATTCATTACAAGATAAATAAATAATTAATATCGCATTGTACTTGGTTTAAATATTTTTTATAATCTTATAAATAAACAATGCCGGGGGAGTAGAAGCAGTATAAATTAATAGCGATATGAACAGAAAAAAAAACCTTTTGAAGCACCGATTATTTTTTGATATGGTGCGGACACTAACTTCAAACGTTAGTAAATCTTTCAAATAAGTTCGTCTGTGCAATCCAAACCATCATACAGACCTGGTACCGTACCAAACAGTAATTACATTTTTGATAGCTGCAAACAGTTTGGATGGAAAACATATTCTGTAATGCACACTAAATAGAAAATGCGTCAAAAACTTGTTCACATCAAAACCTGCGGAATTATGTTCAAAAGGTATCGAAGAACTGCCTGAAGTCTAAAAAAGAGATAGCAAATAAACGTGAATATATAATTGTATGATATACTTTTTCGGTTTAAAAAAATTCCACTTTGATAAACCAAAAGGAAATTATTATGATTTAACCTAATATGAAATTTACTTCGTCCATGCTTAGAATATGGCTTCCACATTTAATCGGCTGCTCTTGTGCTACATATTTAAAGATGCTAGATATAATACGAAAAAGAATATGAACTATCATTGTTTCTGACCTGGCATCTCGGATTAAGTCACTTTCACGCCGCCATCATGTAGATTCTGTGTGCGTTTTCTATAAATACTTTAATTGTTCGAATGAACTTTCCTCTCTGGTACCTAGACTTTATGAATTTAAGAGCAATACTATATAGCCAATATGGTCGTATCTTTTTACAGTTGAAACAGCTAGATGAAACGGGAAGTTCTACGCTAACAGTTTCTTTCCTTGCACTTCCCGCTAGTGAAACTCTGTTGCGGCTTCTTACTTTCCAGTCAAGTTTGATTTTCAAAATTTCACAGGCAATGCCAATTGTTACCTTCTGTTTTCTTATTACTTATTCTTTTATTGATATTGTCACGTTATTAATATATTTTTTCATATTCACTAACGCTCAGTAACAACTGGAATCTTAGTGAATTTATTGGCTTGATTGAGGGTGAAATGATAAAAAATGTCACTAGAGCAATCATGTTTCTCTAAGTTCAGTCATGTCCTTGTGTCTCTTAGAAAGACATGTCTTTTTGCCATCTCTCCTAATCCCCGTTGTGAAAACAATTTTCACAAGCTCTTTACGATATATATATATATATATATATATATATATATATATATATATATATGTGTGTGTGTGTGTGTGTGTGTGTGTGTGTGAAAAGTGTTAAACCCAGGGTCACAAACTCACATCTATCCAATCCAATATATATATATATATATATATATATATATATATATATATATATATATATGTTTTAACCATGAGAAACACAGCAAATTTTAAAGGCGAACAGTAACTTCTCTTTGACAGTACATTTGGACTGCATTTACTTGTTCTGAGCTAGAGAAATTCTGGGAAAAATAAATAAATAAATCGAATTTTTTTCTAATACTTTTATGTTTTAGACATACAGATTAAATTTAAAGGCTTACAAATATATATATATATATATATATATATATATATATATATATATATATATATATATATAGTTCCCTTTGGGAAACGTATGAGTGAATAGCAGGTCAAGACTGGGTTCAATAGGCTTAGGTGGTAACTGGCCTCGGAGAAGGACATCTCTCAATTATCAACTTGCGAAGAGATGTTTGGGTAGATTGTGGCGGGTAGTGCGCCAGTTCTCTGTATTCGGCTCTTCCAAAAAATGTGGTTGGTTCTGCATAATCCTTCACCACTATAATCAAATGATATGTGGGGGTAGTCTGGCTGTCTGATTCTAGGAACTGAGTTGCTGATCGTCATACGTCGAAAGCGACGGGAGAGTCCTGAATACATACATATATATATATATATATATATATATATATATATATATATATATAATGTATGTGTGTGTGTGTCCAAATAACTCCTCCGCTCCCTCTGGTCCGATTTCAATGATTCACAGCTCATTCAAAAGCGCTAAAAATGCTATGCGCAGGGAATGATTTTCATTGAGCTCAGATTCAGGGTTGCCAGATTATGCGAGGTTTAATGATATATATTAATACATTATAATAGCCATTATCGTTGCATTCATGGTTCAAGGGAAATAACTTTTAATTTTCAATTTATATCCAAAATTCCATTGCATGTTTTATTATAGACTAGAATAAAAGCCTATCGGGCGGCATTTCAGCTTGCTCCTGTGGAGGACTCTTGGTTTGGCCATCGTCACAATAGCTAGGGAGTAGTACATGCCGTAGGCATCAATAAACTACAGAAGAACGCAAAATTGATGGCTGCATTTATGTATTGAATCAATGTTTAAGCTTACCTTTTAAACGTTCAACGATATTTCTTCTACTGCCACACGATTTGATGTACGCAAATTCTTATTTTCCGTAAAAATAATTATTTCCCTTTTATAGGTGACAGAACAGGGGACAATTGATACGATAAAATTAATATAGTGTAAAAATGGGAAATTAGAAATTAGAAATTAGTTATACATTCAACATTTGAAGAGTTAGAGAAACATGATAGGTAATTAAGTAAAACCTGCATTATGGAATCAACATGAATAAATGCAAAATTAGAGCTCAAGTCTCTCACGAATTTTGAGATTAAAACCCCAGCTTTAGTTGTATTAATTTACGCGGTTACTTGACCCCCCCACGAGGTCAGGTTGAGACACAAGGTCGGTTTAATGTGGGGAGCCCGAGCGCGTGCACCCGGGCAAGGAACAAAAATTCCCAGAGCCCCCGAAACCGTCGGTTGCACTGGCCTCGATACGTGCACCGACCCTTCTCTCTAGGTGCAATGAGAAGGCGCGGCCTCGGGCAGCTGTTCCCCAGGGCCGGCACCTCTCAGTATAATTTTCCTCACTTGCGACTGTCCTTTGACGGAGCCGCCTCTGAGCGCTCTCTGTCCAAGGACAGAGACGCAACTGAGAGATGATAAGTAATGTGCATAAATTACTTATAGTAATTTACGTACGAAAGTTCAATAGCTGTGTTATATATTATCTACTTCTAGGCAATATCACTTTTCAGGTTTAACTAATTTGCATGTTGATTTTTAAAAAGTTTATTGCATCAAATAACTGTCTTTCATTAGTGTTCTTTTATTAGGATTGTTTTTATTTTCATATAAAAAATAGTTTTGTTTAGGAATATCGTCTTATATAGTGTAGAAAAGTCTTTGAAATTTGCATTTGACCTTCAACAAGTTGGGATCTAGTTATAAAACTTTCCTTAACTATAACAAGCCAATTTATGAATGAAATGTTCATTTAAAATTTTTGTTTCAAAAATTTCAATAGTGAATATATTTTACTTTGCAAAGCGATAGCGAGCTGGCTAAGTCTTTTAGACTATATTACAATATATTAACAAATACACGGACAAAACAATAATGAACGTCTGTCTATGTTTACATGGAAGATTTCCAAGCAACGACAAATTCATTCATACAAGATGTTGGAAGCGAAAACATGACCACGCGAGAGTAAACATATTTTTTTAATCCTATCTAAGCTTTCAGCTTACATAAGCCATTATGAAAAATGACAATTACGTTACAATATATTAACCAATACACGGAAAAAACAATAATAATATTCTGTTTATGTTTACATGGAAGGTTTCCAAGCAACGACAAACTCGTGCATACAAGACGCTGGAAACGAAAATCGCATCGCAGTTCATGACGTCACACATGACCACGCGAGAGTGAACATATTATCTAATTTATCTAATATATATATATATATATATATATATATATATATATATATATATATATATATATATATGTGTGTGTGTGTGTGTGTATATATATATATATATATATATATATATATATATATATATATATATATATATGGATATAGATCCGACAGTATGAAGAAAATTATACGGAAAAAAACAAACAATAAAAACAGCATTAAAACAGCATAATTGCATATAAGCATTTTTGTTTGTTTTTTCCGTATATTTTTCTTCATATATATATATATAGATATATATAGACAAGTTTGATGTTCAAAAATGTAAATGCAATATCAATCGTTATCTTCTGTCTTTCTTTATGTTCTTTTATTGTTCTCGCCCTTTAATAATTTTTGTTTTTTCTCATGTTTTGTCGCAATCTGTAAATGCTTGAGTGTTAGTCGCTTTGTTCAATTTTTCCTAATCTCCCCAATTTCCTTATTTTAAATAAATAGGATTTCAGTTTTATAATAGGGAATGGACTTGGCATTGAAACTAACTCCTGTTTGCACCAGCTTTTAATGCGATGTTTATGGAATAATTTCACTGACATTTTTTCCCGAAATATTTTAATAATTCCCTCTCGTTCGTCGGTTTCATTTCGTATTCAAGAATTTAATTTCTTCTTTTCTGATCGCCTCTATTATGATGTTATCCGAAAATCTGAATAGAATAATGTGCCGATCGCGAGAATTTGTTTAAGATGAATCTCACCTTGCCAGGAAGTGAGCCACACACTTGATATTACGACCTTCCTCTGGGGCCCACAGCATCCACTTATGAAGCTGTAACGAACTGCCGCCGACTCGGTTATAATTCTGAGTGGCGCTTTTGGAGCATGTCCATCATGCATACCCATCTTCATCGGCTGACTCAGCCGATTAAATTATCAGCCATTTCTTCCACCATTGACGTTGGCCCCGCTTAGTCCGGGTCCTCGTCTCCGACATTACCGGCAAGGATGTCCCTACCAGAAATTTGAGAACCCTACTCTCAAAATCATTGGAACACGCAAGCTTCTCCACCACAAGAAGCGAACATCAGAGTAAAATATATTATGTTTTTTTTTTTGCGTGTATATTATTGTTATCTTAAAAGCTGCATATTATTATTGTACGATAATTTTAGAAATATATTTTACTGAACAAGTTTAGGCAATTAATAGCCATTAACTCGTACAACCGGATCAATCAGATGTTTAAGTAATGCTAACTCGGGGAAACAAACTATAATAAATAAATAAATAAATAAATGTTCAATATCCCAAGAATTTGATCTCATAATATAAAACTTAGCATTAAAATAACAGTACGGGTAAAAAAAAATATCTTGAAAAGACCTTGCGGCTTTTTAGCAAAACATGCCTGGGCGTTTTTCTCTGTAAAGGACAACATTGATTTCCTTGTTAAAGATTCAATAATAAAATAAAATACTAATAGAAAATATTATTGAAAAAATATTAACTATATGTAAAAAAATAAATAAAATATCAATATATTTATTTTATAAATACGGGCTACTTGCTTTACTTGGTGTTACCGGCAATCAATTATAGTGCTTTAAAATATCTAGAAGCAATCGGCTAGTTTTAATGTGCTCGAAGCAATCAATTAACTTGATATTATACAGATCTTCAACGAAAAATTCTGTAATACAAGCGAAGGGTGTAAGGAAACATTTGAAATTGATATAAGGTTAACTTGTTGTCGGCATTTCTTGATTTACTCTGGTTTCTGATTACAAAGAACGCCCCGAGTTGTTCAATTTTAAATTTAAAACGGTCACTGATTTCTAATGAAATCATTTAAGGTAAGTAAATGAACCTGCGGCTTACGCGCCAAGAAATAGATTTCAGATAAATAAAATCTGTAATATTAGAGAATCACCTGCAATTTACATTTCCCCCGAAGTTCTCTAGCTCAGAGCCAGCAGGGAGAATCCAAATATACAGTGAAAACAGAAGTTACTGTTCACCTTTAAGATTTGCTGTGTATCTCAAGGTTAAAGCTTAGGAAATATAAATCTGATCATTAAAGTATACAGGAAATGGAAATTAAACAACAAAGGCTTGCAAGATGACGTGCACATATTTTCAGTGTTTATTCTCGCCTGCAGTCGCCTCCCTCTGTCTTTTTTACAAATACTTTCACGGTAACTGCTCCGATGTGCTGCTTTCGCTGGTTCCCAGACTTCATGAATTTAAGCGTTCTACAAGGCTGGCATCTCGCTCTCACCCTTTCACTGTTGAAACTGTTAAACGTAGCCGTCTCTTCTATTCCAATAGCTTCATGTCTCGCACTTCTGGCCTGTGGAACTAACCTCCCATTTTCCTGTTTCCCTGATAAGCTATAATCTCCAACTATTCAAATGTAATGTCAATCGACGTCTCCAGATGCCTTGATCTATCCCCTGCCCTTCTCTTCATCCTTTCCTCTATCATTCCTCTTTGCTCTCGCTACAACCTTCGGTAACCCCTTGAGTGCTAGTGGCTTCCCACCTTGCTTGGAGTCTAACGATCAAAATTTAAAAAAAAAATCAATTCCTTCGCAATAAAATAGTCATTAACAAAGAAACGCCGGTTACATGTTCAGAATTGACTTATATTTTTATGAAAAATATACAATGTGGATCTCAGCTGTTTATAATTAATATTTACGAAACTAAATTTCTTTCCATTAATTATCTGAGAGATCCCTCTGTGCCTTCCATCAACATGTCTGATGTTAACCTACAGGAAAGTGATTCATTGCGCCTTCTCGTGTTAACGTTCTCAGCTGGCATGAAGAAGAAAGATTATACTGAATCCATTGATATATCAGCTGCTGGGAAAGCAGCTTCACTGTGTCGTGCGAGACAATTTTTCCTTCCAGAATCTATCTAATATATGTATAAGTCTACCTTTCATCCATGCTTAGAATATTGCTGCGACATATGGTCCGGTGCGCCTGCTATTTACCTTGAGCTCTATGATAAGATCTAAAGAAGAATCAGCAATATTATTGGTCCTGATCTGGCGGCTCGGCTTCAGTCACGTCTAACCGTCGTAAAGTTGCCTCTCTATCTTTTTTATGGATACTTTCATGGTCATTATTTACATTATTCGGACTCTGTCTGATCGGTCTGACAAATTCAAATTGGCGGTTGATGTCAAAAACGACTTTCAGTTTGTTGTTAACTGGGACAAAGGATGGCGTGATAATTTTAACGCCTCCAAAACTAAACTGTTCTTTATTAATCATCTGAGAGAGCCCTTTCTTCCTTCCATTAGCATGGCTGATGCTAACCTCTAGGAAAGTGGCTCGTTCCGCTTTCTCCAGTTAACGTTCTCAGCTGCTATAGGGTCGAAAGACTATATTGAATCTATTAATAGATCACTGTATCGGAAAGACAATTTTTCTCCCCGGAATCTATCTTGGATATCTATAAGTCTACCATTCGTCCATGCTTAGAATGTTGCTGCTATATATGGCCTTGTGCCCACGCTGTTTAACTGGAGATCCTTGATAAGATCCAAAGAAGAATCAGTAATATTATTGATCCTGATCTGGCACATCGGCTTCAGTGACTTTCACACCGCAGTAAGGTTGCCTCTCTATGTCGTTTCTATAAATAACTAGCAGCATGGCCCGGCGTTGCCCGTGCTTGATTCAAAAATCGTACGACTCATACAGCAATCGCTATCACTTTTCTTAAAATATTGGAGATATTTGCAGATATAAGATGGGACCTTAACACGTGCTACCACCCCGGGTCATGTGGACGTGGGTACAAAAGCATTTATCACGTGCATTTGTTAATATATATATATATATATATATATATATATATATATGTATGTATATACTAGCAGCATGGCCCGGCGTTGCCCGTGCTTGATTCAAAAATCGTACGACTCATACAGCAATCGCTATCACTTGACTTAAAATATTTTAGCACTTCCTTGCCTTTAAAGGAGTGCCCTTTGGCGTGCTGATATTGCTACATGCCTTACTTCTTGCCTATCTCAAACTGCGAATTTTTTTCTAAGCTTTATACTAAACATTAAATCTGTTACGAAAAAAGAACTAAACAAAATGAACACAAAATTTAAAAAAGGACTCGTAACTGGAAAAACCGAATGAAAAAAAGAATTCCCTACCGGCTCCATGCCTTCAAACTAAATTTAATGTGCAAAATTTAAACGTAATGTCAATCGCTATTTGCTGAGCTCCTAATTACTCTTTTGTCTTTCTACTTATTATTAATGTTTCAATTCCTTTTTTTTTTACTCATCCTCTACCCAATAATTCCTTGTGTTTTAGCGGCTTTACTTTCTTACATGAATTATACCGATTATATATATATATATATATATATATATATATATATATATATACACATGGGATGAAGCAAATGTCGTATACTACAGTTATAATAATAATAAAAGTCTAATTGCACATACACATTATTTTACTAATTATTTAATTGTTTTCCATGCTGTTCAAAATGTCATCCTTTTACAAAACGCATTTCATTTCTTGGCCTTCATGATTAAGTAACACGTCCAAGAATCTCGTCTGTGATTTTATTGTATTCGTATTTAAACCTTACTTTCCTCGATATTTCTTGGGGCGTCTGTTAAACAACTGATTTCCAATGGCCCCACAGGAAAAGAATTAAAAAATGTGAACCCTGGTGATCTCAGTGGCAACTCAGCAAGACGTCTTCAATCTCTACATAAGCTATACATTAGCTCTTATAGTGCGCGATTTTTGCTTCACCCCGTAAATATATCCTAATGAAAAATAATATAGGTGGGAAGAATATCTCTCTCGTATGATCGACTTCTGACCAGCAGATCATTTGGAAAGACACTCTTGCGTTTCAAAGACAAACTCAAAGACAATCTAAAGTTATACAGCATCCTCTTTTCATCCTGGGAAACCAAAGCGTCAGTATGAAGGAGTTGGCATCTGTTCTGCTTCTCATCTATGATTGGGTAAGGCCGACTTGAACATCGGGGTCAACTACGTTCAAATATTAAACATAGTTGGCAGCATGCTGATCGTATCAATAATCTCACGCAGTAAAGTAGGCCTTGCTTTCCACTCGAGAAAACAATTGGCCATTTATCCTAAAACACTCAAGCGAAATAGCTCAACCACATGCCCCATCTTTCCGAAAGGTTGCAAAACACCTTCAGGCGTCGAAAGATGCCTGACTGTAGAAGATGAAAACCTTTTCATTTTACTGAGCTCACATTAGTCGTACACACATACTTACACAATAATAAATAATAACAATAGCTGGCAACTCGTATTCAAGGATGCTCGTTTACTAGAGCGGCTAGCCAATCCCTATTGCAAACTTTCGCTCAGGCACATTTGTGCTTGTACAACACCCACAGAGCAAACCTGTGGTTTATACGGCCCAGTTTCATTAAATAATTATAATGTTACAGTTTCTGGGAGTGTGTTATCTAAAAGGATTAACGATTTGAACAACATCAGTCACGATGGCTTGTGATTTCGCGCTAATCCCAAGTGCCTCATCAACACAATTTCACTCACAAGCCATCGGGTCAACACGTGGTTTCAGGCAATTTCCAAATGTGCTACACGCTGGGATCGTCCCCTCCAAACCGATGACATCAGACAGTCTCCTTCATGAAAAATCTACCACAGGGAGATTCGAACCCGAGTCTTATGTTCAGAAATCGAACGTTCTAACCACTCGGTCACCTGCTCTTATATACATGCCTACATACATATATACAAGGTGTCTATAAAGTCTTTTTACAATTTAAAAATTATATTACAAAGGCTATTAATGAGATATCATAATCAGATTTGTTCTGTGCACTTCAGTCTCCCGTCCCATTTTACTATTTCTACAAAGAGCGCTTCACATTTGAGCTACGGAAGGCTACGACAGCAAAAAAAAAAAAAAATAACGAATCCTTACCCTATTCAAAAAACACAAATCTTTTAATAGAACATTGGAAAATAAACGTAAAGTACTCAGCCGAAACTTGAACTCGGCAAGCCGATTACAATATCCGTGCCATGAACGGCTACGCTACACGCACTTTCACGGGAATTATTCACGGTTCTAATCAGAATACGAAAAGGAATTCGTTAATGAAATAAAAACGAATGATTTGGTCGGGAAACGTTCGTAATTTTTCTCTGTCTTTCTCTCTCGTCATTTGATGTTTGAAAACCCACATTGCTTCAAGCAGAAATTATAACACGTTGGAAAATCATTTCCGCCAAACATGCAAAAATATTTTGCAATTTCCAATCGATCAGCATTAATGGTAACTAGTTCCGAGATGATAGAATTTCAGAAATTCGTTTCCAATTGAAAATCTGTGAAAATAGGCCCAACTGAAGGAGAGAAACTTAATGAATGTATAATATTCTTGGAAGCTATCTTAACGGAAACACTAAATACCAACATTATACAGAGGTATATATGGGTTTTAGAACTTGAGTGCTTAAATCAATAAACGCATGACCTCACACACTGTTAGCTGAAATTAAGTGTATTGAGAAAAAAATTTATACAGAAAGAAATATTTTTTGAGGAAAATATTTTCCCAAAATTATAGTAGGATCATAGTGATGTATCGTTTGGGGCAACTCGATGTTGTGCAATCTGGTATTACTAGACTAATTAGGACTAAGAAATGGGTTCGATTCTCACTGGACACCCCCATAATTTCGGTGTTGTATTATATCTAAGCTAGGCTTAGAAAATCATTTGGGTACCTCAAGGTGGTGTAATTGTCAGGAAGCTTGTCTCGTTACGCTTTGAAAATCAACAAATCGTTGTATCTTATGTGTGTAACTATTGATGAATCATATTGATGTACTTTGTGTGCGTGAATATATATATATATATATATATATATATATATATATATATACGCCTGTATGCCTATTTAAGTTTTATATATATATGTGTGTATATATATGTGAGTATATTTTATATATATATATATATATATATATATATATATATATATTACATGTATTTACACACACAATATAAATCGATATGAATATGGATGAATCATATCGATCTTGTGTGACTGTGAATATATATATATATATATATATATATTATATTTGCCTCTATTCGTATTTAAGTTTATATACATATATATATATATATATATATTTGCCTCTATTCGTATTTAAGTTTATATACATATATATATATATATATATATATAACATCACATAATGCATCACAAGATGCATCGATATGTTTCATCAATATTCACACACACATATCTATATGCCTGTATACGTATTTAAATTTATATATATAGTGGTGGGGAAACAAATATTCGTACACATAAAAATTTTTTAATTTATTGTTTTTTTTTAGTTGGAAATACAATAAATAAAAAAATTTGTATGTATCGAATATTTCTTTCTCCCACTTTTATATATATATATATATGTGTGTGTGTGTATATATATATATATATATATATATATATATATATATATATATATATATATATATATATATATATATATATATATATATATATGCCCAGAGAAACGTTTTCCGCTACTGTTGTGCCCATGTTCTTCATTAAACTTCTGTACTCCGTTGGCTTGTCGATGTATTTCAAATTGTTTAAAGAAAACAGATAGTCTACCCACATATGTGTAATTAGTAGATATAACGGGTACAGTAATAAGAAATAATGTCGAATCCATCATTACTTGGAAATATATTATGAAATATATATATATATATATATATGAAAGGTAAAGTACAAATATGACGGAAATTATCTTGTTAAAAGTACTTACATTATCAGAATATTTCTACGGTCTTTCTTCTAAATAATCCCTTATATAATGTTTATACACAGGTAAGACATTTCTAGATTATAATATAATCATATTGATAATTCTTATGTGAGTGAATATTGATGCATCATACTGATCAGATATGTACCTGTATCCGTATGTAAGACTATACAGGTTGTTTCAAATAAAAATTTACAAATTTGAGGGCCTATTCCTCACAACAAAACAAGGGCAAAAGTCCGTATAAATCCGCAATTCTCTCGCTATTGAGTTTAAAGTTTAGTGTAGACGCTATTAAATTTACAGACTGATATACAATCCAAAAATAATTTTACAAGCGTTTTCCTGACACCAAAATAAGGTAAAATGTCAATATAAACATTTCTATAAAAGGCCATCATTACTCCTCCACAAATTTTAAAAATGTCCTTCACTTGCTTCTACACACGAATGCACCCGTCGAATCATTGACTAGCGGAACCTTTCTAATACTCCCACAAGGTGTAGAATGGTTTTGCAGGTACCCATGACACGTTGATGAAGCGTCTCTGCATTATTAATGTCTGCTGCATAAATAGATTGTTTTAGGTTGCCCGACAGATAAAACTCTAAAGGAATGAGTTTTGTGGAACGTACAGGCTATGAAACCTGTCTTCCTATACCTACCCAGCTTTCATGGTAGATATCAGCCAGTGCATCGCAAACAATGTGATTAAAATGTGCTGGAGCCCTATCATGCTTTAACCACATGCTTCTTCGTATTAACAGGGGTACATCCTCTAGCAGGTCTGGAAGTGTGTTCGAAAGAAATCCTCGGGATTCAGCTTCAGAAGTATGTGCTGGGAGACCATATGAACCTACCAGACAGTCATCTACAATTTCAACTTACACATTAATAGTATACTGATGCTGCTGTCTAGCCGGTATTTTACCATGGGGATTCCGATCCGCCCACAAATGTTGGGTGTGTCAATTTGTTATTTAATCTTTTTTCAAATCCATAAACAACAATGAAGAGAAAAGCAGATCGTCAATTTTTGCAATAATACATCGGCAATGCTTCTCCATTTGTGAGTAATTAACGGACACAACACCCTATACAATTTGTAAATGATACAGAAGATGCTCTTGAATTACTCTCCATGCAGTACTATCAGATGTACGACATGCTAGGGCTACTTGACATGTGCTGATACCTGGATCATTTGCGAGATCCCGTGTAATGTGTTCTTCGTTGTCAGACGTACAATCGGACATCAGTCTCCATTGATCCATAGTAAAACAGCTGCAAGGTTGGATGACTTGGCTGTCTACGATCTGGAAACGTCATCTGATGCAGTCGTGCAGTCTCACGTCCATTGCAATTCGCGTAGTCGTATTTAAAAAATCATATCTGACTGCTCTCGATATGATTATCCTGCCATTTTAAACGGAGCGCATCTACTATACACGTTAAACATGGAAGGCAGACTAGCCACAAATGTACACGAATGACAAATCTAACCTATTCAAAATGGCAACACAGCGCCATCTACCGTAAACTTTCTTTAAACTTAATAACTCAATAATGACGGATTTGCGGCTATATGCGTATTGAGCACTCTACGATATAGATTTATTACTCATTTGTACTTTTTCTTTGGACTAAAAACTTAAGGAACTGGACGATTAATTTCGCCCTTTTCAAATGTTTCTAGTTCTTTCTTTTTTTCCAGTTCTTTTCCTCAGGTATCAATTTGTTTTCATTTACTTGCAAGCTGTGCTATCCGAGGATTTTTCCAACCGATTATTACTATTAGTATAATACATACATACATACATACATATATATATATATATATGTGTGTGTGTGTGTGTCTGTGTGTCTGTGTGTATGTGTGTGCCTGTAGAGAGAGAGACTAGAAGTGAGAGAGAGAGAGGATATTAAGTAGAAGTAATTGTAGACCTGAATGCGTTTATTTGTAGTTATTTTATAGAGTTCTGTGTTAGCAGGCAAAACTATGCAATAGCTACAAATAATCACAATTATATCTATTCAATAGCCACTACAATAATTTGAAACACCCGTTAATATAACACAATAGTTCTTACTACCCACAATGCGCCATTGACCAACATATAGGATCTGATGTTTAGGTTCAAGGTGGAAACAGACTGTCGCCGCTTGCTGTTGTACTAACTGGATCTTTTTATATTTACAGACGCTCCATCTCTGATATTTAGCATTTTTACCCATAAATATAGCATATCATAAAACTATATTTTTATATATATATATATATATATATATATATATATATATATATATATATATAAATATATATATATATATATATATATATATATATATATATATATATATATATAATTGAAAATGCACCTTTTGACAAGTTTCGAGCCAGTGACTCGCTTTGGAGTAGGGTGTTTTTTCTTTATTAGCATTCTCGAATATTTAAGCTTCTAGACGAAATAAAATATTGTTTAAAGTAATCTTTTCTCCATACATACAGACATTTAGCCATCTTGATACCATTTTTCGTAAGAATCACTATTACTCATTTGGGAAGGCAATGGTGCTGAGACAAAATTATTTTAACTTGTTCTCTTTCTAGCTAAATAAATCAAAGTGTTTTTAGTGATTCTTATGAAAAAGATGATATCAAGATGGCTAAATGTCTTCTCTGAAATCCTAGAAAAAAATCAATTAGTTTTTGTCTTTTTTAGATATTAAGCATTTTGTGGGATATGATGATACACGATTTGCACAATTTTACTTTTATACCCAATATATATATATATATATATATATATATATATATATATATATATATATATAGAGAGAGAGAGAGAGAGAGAGAGAGAGATAGATAGATAGATAGATAGATCACTGAGAAACACTTTGAGTTATTTAGCGAGAAGAGAACATGTTAAAATAATTTTGTCTCAGCAGCACTCTCTTCCCAAATGAGCAATAATGAGACGAAAAAGATCTTTCAGGCCTTCATTAATGGTACCAACAATCATACTTTGGCTTCCATCCACAAAGTGCTTTCAAGAACCACCAACAGAACGCTGAATAAGTCTTAAAAAGAAGAGGGGGCAGTAAAGAAGGAAACTTGATCAGCAACAGGGATCATCATTCCACCTTAGATCTAAATACATTCTTAGAGTTCAAAGTCAAACAGTGTTATAGAAACCGCGCACATTTTCAGTAAGATATCTTTAATCATTTTAAGATACAACGGTTCAAACTTAACATAGCAATTAGAAAATTTTGCTGTTACACGAATTGCACAATTTTGCTGTTACACCCGATATACAGGTATATCATGTGACATTTGAAGACCTAATTTTGAAGTTAATTTTAATTGGTTCGCATCCTACACGAGATATTAGCGTATATACTGCTGGGCCTGGCTATGCCGTTTACCAAACTATCTTTCCAGTTATTATAGTCAAATGAGCTTCAAAGGTCTTCAAAGGTCACATGATACGCAAGTATATACGGTATCTGTTTTATATAACTGGCAATCGGTGTCAAACGCTTTTTTCCTACAGAAGCTGCATATATATTATCGAATAAGTTGACATCCGGTTTATCAGCCTCTGATTCCTGTAGCGAAAAGGCAGCTGCGCTCAATCGTTTCCAGATTGCTCACAATCTTCAAGCAGTTATTTATGACAGGCAATAATCAACGCTTTATATTTCAATTCAACACGTCCACATAAATATAACTCATATGTTAAACACATACTTAACGAACGCAGATAAAGACGATATTTGAATCAACAGAGAGGTAACTCTACCGACAGATAGTGAGAATATCACACACTGAATATGCGTGGAACGCGACAGTTCGAACACGGGGCAAATACCCTAGTGGATTAAAGTGTTGGTTCGTGAATCTGGTGACATAGTAATAGTCAGTTCAATCCCTGGGTCGGGCAGAGTATAGTTGAGCAATAACCGAGCAGTACTAAAAACATGAGATATGGATGTGCAGTGGAACCAAAATCGGCATACACCTGATTAAAACCGCAGGACAAAATGGACGGAAAGTTGCGATAGGAAAAAAGATTGACGAAAAGAGATACATTTATAAAAGCCTGCGTCAGGTATTTGAGAATAAATTTGAATCTGAAGTAACCGTATTATTTAACGGAGAAAACAATATATACGCCTCACACAATTTATTTAAATTGTTCGGAATATTGTCCTTATCTCTTTAGTATCATATTCACGACGTTTCGGCCGTTATACGCCCCGGATTTCTTCAGGTGATATACGTTGAAATTTCGAACCGAAACCTTTATTTCGTCCACCGGGGTAGATTGTTCTAGTTCCACGTGTCATGCCTTTTCTGGATATCCTAGTTTCAGTTATTTCCCTTTAGTAACTAAACTCTCCACCTTTTTTTGTTGTTCCCCTCTGCTGTGGGAATTATTGAACTCACAATTCTTTCGGTCAAGTTAATGGATTACTTCAACCAACGCTTTTATCCACTGGGCCATGTCACCTTTGAGGCATTGTGAATATGACAATAAAAATGAGGATAATAGTCCGAACAAAAAAAGTGAAAATAGTTGCAATACTCCTTCTCCACAATGGAGTGCACATATTCTTAAATACATACGCAAAAATTTATTTATTGAAAAAAAGTTTGAACAATGTAACTATAAACAATTTATTTATTTTTTTTATTTTCTTATATATTTTTTTGATATCCTCTCCCAGCCGTAATGATGGAGAAAGCATTACCTCGAACCATCGCCAGTGAGACACGCTGCAAGAGCCACTCCGTTTCGCGAGGCTCGTCCCTTAATCGAGACGCCATCGCGCCAATCCTCCGAAGGAACGCCATCGAACGAGGGCCAATAACCCCTGACGTCTCCACTGACACAGGAGTAAAAAAAAATCTATCAGCAAGAGACGAATATTTAATTATTTTTTTTCATCTCTGCGTCCCGGGCGGCGGATCCCGGCTCAAGCGCGGACCTGATCAAATTACCGGCCGATAATGTATCCGCACAGGTCGCATCCCAAATCAACGACTTACCCATTTTAAAAGGGGAAATGGTAATGCCACCCGGCCGCTTTCCATCACCGCGGTCGAGGCCTACGGGTTCGATTTGGGAAGGGAACCCAGTTGCATCCAAACCTCTTCTGATGATGTCGTTTATTGCTGCATGCCGTGGAAAGCGGCCGGCACTACGACGAAAGGAGAGAGGATGCAAACCAAACTCATCGATGGAAGCTCCACATCTGCATCTGTGACGCTCACATAATTTGAGTCCAAGACGGATCGCGACTCCGACCAGAGTGCACTCATCATCTAGAAGGGTACCGGTAGATGAAGAGGGCAAATATACGCAAAATGTAACCGTCATCAACTTAATGCTGTTTCTAAAATGATTGCATGCGTTGATAAGGTGATCTTCATTTATATTGAGCATGACGTCAATACGATAATGAAAGCACGTTGCGGGGCTTCGGGGTGTTTGACAATGTTTCGCCGCTTTGATCAGAAATGTTCCCGCGGGTAATCGTAGACCTGAACTGATCACTTCGCATGTAGGATTTACATCTGACGTTTACACGTCTGATAGTTGATACCAACACATAGAACTGATTGTTGATTCTCTTCGATGATACCGTTGGCTTAATGGACAAACATAATATTCTGTACAATATCTGACCGTTGAGAATGTTTTTTTTTGGGGGGGGCGAAGATACTGTCTTACTAAAGACCTAGAGCTTTTTTCTTATGATAAGCACAAATAACCCAACAACATTTAAGAAGGCTTAACGAGAATGGAATCCGTTTTCACCTCCTTCTTTAGAATAGAATATTACCTGGTGAGGCGGGTAAAAAAAGCGAGAGGTTTAATTAAATTTTGTCAGTCCTAGATTACCTAAAGACGTGTTCTAAAAATACCTGATGTAGGTTGTACATATAATAGGAAATCGGCAGTTGGAATAAAAAAAAACCTACAGACAGTTGATATTTCTAGGACACATAATTAAAAAAATAATTTAAAACTCACAGGACTTTATTTCTATTAGTTCAGACCTTTGCAACTAGTAAACGCCATGTTCCATCCAACGAATTGAATCACATTAATTTACTGCTTATTCTAAATGCAACAACAGAGTTCCACCCAGAAAGCGTTCTTTTCCACCAGGAACAGCTGTTTTCTGGAACAAACTTGCACGTAGGGTCCTTCTCTGAATTTTATCATTTTAATCTATTCAAAACAAAATTCAGTCATTATATATCGTTCTTATCTTCATGGTCACCTTCGAGGTGGTGTAATGGTTAGCAAGCTTGTCACGCTAGAACAATTACGACTGGGTAGTGAGTTCGATCTTTAATGGGCGCTCCATACTTTGGGCCTTGTGTCAGATCTGAGCTACGCTTGCAAAATCACTATCTTCATAATCTTCGGTTCCTAAGACCGCCTCTTTAATTCATATCCTAGATTTCATTCACTATATCAATAATTTATTCTTTTTACCCCGTGCATGATATACCTTCCAAGAGAATGTAAGGGGTTTCTTAGAGTGAAAGTAACAGATATGGAAATAAATGTACAGGATTGGAGGAGACAGAAGATAACGTATGACATTGCATTCAAATTTCTGAAGATCGTACTTGACATGAAAGCGGAAAAGTTCAGGAGAGTTCCACAAACGAGACGTGCGGGTGATGAAACTGTCACGTTTACATCTAGCAAATTCAAACCTAAAATGCTAATACCTAACTGTCAATCTAGTACGGTATTTGACTAGGCCAAGATATACATAGGAAAAAGCTCAGGCGACAATTGTTAAATAATAGTTCCAGACTATAATTTTTCACTGGCAGTTGTAATTGCGCTCAGACGGCTTGAGGCTGACCTTTAAGGTCAGATGGTAGACAAAACAGAGAAACTCGCTTTCCATTGTGTTTTAACCTAGGAAGCGTAACTGAATGAGGAATAACCAAAACGGAACTTGGAAATGAAATGGTAATCTTTATAACATCAACAAAATACAATACTCGACAGCAGCTTAAAGTAGGTAAACCACTGCCAGTGATGGCCTACTTAGCGTATTGCCGCCACTTACAATAATTTCCAACGTATTTATGAGGATTATGACATACACATTAGTGTTCAAACGTACGGTATGTAACAATATGTATATTATTTGGAATGCACCTTTTGAGTTGAACAATCATGTAAAGTGGGGTGTCATTCTGAATTATGGTGAAAAGGATGCATTGAGCAAAGAAGTTCGGGGACCACTGTTATATTATATTTCTCTGTATACAATTTTACTGAAAATTATATTTCTCTGTATACTATTTTGCTGAAAATTATATTTCTCTGTATACTATTTTACTGAAAATTATGTTTCTCTGTATACTATTTTACTGAAAATTATGTTTCTCTGTATACTATTTTACTGAAAATTATATTTCTCTGTATACTATTTTACTGAAAATTATGTTTCTCTGTAGACTATTTTACTGAAAATTATGTTTCTCTGTATACTGTTTTACTGAAAATTATATTTCTCTGTATACTATTTTACTGAAAATTATGTTTCTCTGTATACTATTTTGCTGAAAATTATATTTCTCTGTATACTATTTTACTGAAAATTATGTTTCTCTGTATACTATTTTACTGAAAATTATGTTTCTCTGTAGACTATTTTACTGAAAATTATGTTTCTCTGTATACTATTTTACTGAAAATTATGTTTCTCTGTATACTATTTTACTGAAAATTATATTTCTCTGTATACTATTTTACTGAAAATTATATTTCTCTGTATACTATTTTACTGAAAATTATGTTTCTCTGTATACTATTTTACTGAAAATTATATTTCTCTGTATACTATTTTACTGAAAATTATATTTTTCTCTATAATATTTATCAGAAAACTATATTTATCTTCCTATTATTTCGGGGAAAAAACATTTTTTCTCTATATAATTTCTAAGAAAATTATATTTCTCCCCGAATATTTATCAGAAAATTATATTTCTCTAAAAATCATTTTTCTCTCTATATTATTTCTTGGAAAATTATATTTCTCGATATATCCTTTCGCCCAATTGTATTTCAAACGAAATTATTTACCTGGACATTTGTGGTAACCTAGAGAGTGTTACTGAATGAGGAATAACCAAAACGGAGGTTGGAAATGAAATGTTAATCTTTATAACATCAACAAAATACAATACTCGCCAGCGGCGTGAAGTAGGTAAACCACTGCTAATGGTGCACTACTTATACAGCATATGACCCCCACTTACAATAGTGCCCAACATATTTATGAGGTTTGTGTCATAGCAATTAGTGTTCATAGGTATGGTATATAACAGAGTGATTAAAACTAGCGAGGGAATGCTAGTGGGATAGAAAATGATTTCAGGGAGTTAAGTTTTAATACATTATACACAGTGGACTTGGCTATTTCGTGTCTCGGGGAACTTTCTCACCAGTGAGCGTGGTAGAGCGACCTCACTGTGCACATGGGTTTAATGGGATAGATTAGTTTAAAATCTCTTTTGTTGAAGTTCCCTTTCACCAAAATACCTCGCCAGAACGAGGGGGCTATACATAAAAATTACCATTTACAGAAAAAGCATACAGAAGCTACCGTTACGACAGTGGAAAAGTGATTGAAGCACTGAAATGCCAGGTCAGGGCCGATAACAATGCATATTTTCCTTTGCATTTTATCAAGGATATTGTTGCACCGGCCTCTAACACAAGAGAATTACACCGGTTCTCACTATATATAGTGCCAGTAATACCTACCCGGTGTAAGCAGCGACAGTACTACAACTGCCTAGTAGTAGTACCCGTTTCCTACCTTTGTATCTGTGATGTTAAATACACTTGTTCTTTAAACCAACTTCGACTTGATTTTCTTATTTTTACTATTGTGCCACGACACAACAAATATGATAGGAAGTTGTAGAGGGCGGGGATGACACACACGTGTTTAGGTAGATTGTTCTAGTTTCACGTGCCATGCCTCTTCCGGATAGTTCAGTATCAGTTATCCTCCTTTGACTCAGCACACTAGGTTTTTCTTTACCTCTGATGTAGCCAGATATTGAACTCACAACTCTTTGGGTTAAGTCACTGAATTCAACTAACGCTTTTATTCACTGAGCCATGTGTCCTTCGGAAGAGGCATGGAACATGGAATTAGATCAATCTACTACGAAATAAAGAGTTCAGTTCAAAATTCCAATCACCTGAAGAAAGCATGAACGTACAATGGCCGAAACGTTGTGAATTTGGCAACAAAGATGAAGACAACAGCCTGAACAATGTAAATAGTGTAAACAGGTTACTAGCTGTTTATCTCTGTCCTACTTGCATTCCATATACCCTTTAAGTATCAAATTTTACAAGCCTTCTTTCCTCATTATGTTCTGTCCATGGAATACTCTGCAACCTTTTGTAGAACCATATCTCTGTTGCCGAAAGTCAATTCTTCTGTTCATCTGAAGAAATTCATCTGGAGAAATTGAACTGCATTCACTGCCATACGCAGGGTGCCTACGGCATTCGTTCAAAAGATTACTGCTTGGGAAAATAACACACTGCTATATAGTTTTAAAATCTCTCTTATTCAGTTTCCTTCTACATTTGTTTTTTTTTTTTTAAATTTAAATTTGAAAAGAAAATGCTTTCTTGTTCTGTGTTCATCTATCAAATGATATCCAAGTTGCAATTCTCTACGCCATTTCCTACGCCAAAGACACTGTAGGTTTAATTGTGTTCCCCAGCCAGCAGTAGTATTCTGCGTTCGTCGTCTGCACCGACAGTGCGTGTACCGCAGAAGAAAGTGTTTGTTCAACAGGCACAGATGCCCGCCGCGTCAGATACGCACGAGTCATGATGTACAAAAGAGAGAATGATGCAAGGTTCGAAAAGAATAAAAGTGCAAGAATGAAAAATGAAATCCGAACAGTACACCATTAAGGAGACTCCCAATGTAGAGATAACTTGATTCCTTAAAAATGACATTGATTTTTTTTTTTTTTTGGTGTATTTGTTTTTCTATTTATCAACCTTGGGTAGGTTATTTCAAACCAGAAAATAATGTCTCGATTGCAAGAGTTATTTTAGATTATAATGATTTACAGATACAAGTCTTACAAAATAACCCAAAGCTAAGTTACGTTAAAGATTTTAGATTTTACACAGTTTTGAATAACACTGAAATTTACGTTAAAAAAGTAGTTGTTTTGGCTAATTACGAGCTGTTTTTGATCGCTAATCACGGCTGTTTGAAAATTTCATGTAGTATTTGAAAAAATTAGAAAACCAATAACGTTATTAAAAATCAGTTAGGTATCGATCGAAAAATATTGATTTTAACAATTTTAAATAGTTTACACAAAATTATATTAAAGATTTTAGTTTTTACAAAGTTTTGAATAACTTTGAAATTTACGTTCAAAAAGGAGATGTTTTTGATCTGTAATCACTGTTGTATGAAAATTTAATTTACAATTTGAAAATATTAGAAAACCAATAAAATTATTAAAAATCGATTAGGTATCGATCGAAAAATAATGATTTTTACAAGTTACAGTAGTTTAAACAAAGTTATATTGAAGATTTTAGTATTTAAAAAGACTTAAATAACATTGAAAATTACGTTAAGAAAGTAATTGTTTTGGCTAATTTCGAAATGTACCAATTCTACTTCGGCGTAATTAAATATAACGAACCCGACTAGAATTAGCTTTTATCCATTGCATCACCCTCAAATCCAAGCTTACACAAACTCGTAATTTCGAAAAGTACTCTTCTACTTACTGACCAGCCTTTACGTTGCTCGCTGATCGTACGAGAACTTGTGTTTCAACGTGTTGAGACCGAAATCCTGTGAAAAGAAGAACCGTGAAGATAGAAATTCTGTGCATTGTTTTCTTATTGTCTTTTAAATAAATCGTGATTTTATGACCTAAACGTTACCTTTAGTTGATACCCATATTGGAATAGACGGCTCATTTATTTATTAAAAATATATATTTGGTTATTTTCGTCTACCGGCCTGAATGTTCGAGAAATATTATTAAAGAAACTATGCGCATTCCAGAGGGATTTGAACCTGCGTCCCTCTAGATGAAAAAAAAACATCGCTAGATCCGACGTGCTTTAGACATTTCAGCCACGAGGTACGTCGATTATCATGTAAAGATGAATGGTACCTTTAAATACAAAATTCCCCACCAGCGAATCATGAAATATACATATCTGCTCTGTTTCGAATCATAACGTAAACAAAGCGATTTCTAAAGAAATTGATTGTTTTTTTTATTTATTAATCCGACAGATTTTATTAACTAAACGTTATTTTTAGTGGATACCCATATTTAAGTAGTTATCGAATATTCCGGTCTGTAGACGTAGATAAATAAATGATTTCAAAAATTAGAATGAAGAGAATCCATTCGAATTTCTACAGAAACCATCATCGTAAAATCCTAGTTTGGTCTTATATGGAGAATTACTGAACACTGTTTACATTTTTCGGACTATTGTCCTCATCTTTGTTGCCATATTTATCACAACGTTTCGGCCTTCTTCAGGTAGTTGAAATGTCGAACTAAACCCTTTATTTCGATCGTTGGGGTAGACTGTTCTAGTTCCACGTGCCAGAAGTAATGGATGTCAGTTATCAGCTATCTCCTGTTAATTCACCTCTCCAAGTTCTTCACTACCTTAACCAGGTATTGAACTCACATCACTTTGGGTCCCCTCACTGGATCTACCCAACGTGCCATGTGTCCTTAACAGGAGATAAATGAGAACTGACATCCATTAGACATGGCACGTGGAACTAGAACAGTCTACCCCAGCGAGCGAAATAAAGGGTTCAATTCGACATTCTAACCACCTGAAGAAGGCCGGAGCGTACAACGGCTAAATCGTTGTGATAAATTTGGCAACAAAGATGGGGACGGTAATCCGAATAATGCAAATAATATACATAATACCTCATCTCAGAAATATAAACAGATTCTGAGAGAATTAGTGACTATCAAACATCATTAGTTAGAGAATACATTAAGAATTCTATAGAAACTTCTGGCGTAAAGTAACAGTTCTTTAATAGGGAATTGTTGGCTTAAAAATAAACATCACCTAAGCATAAAAATGGTGAGTAAAATTACCATAAGCTGGAAATAAGGGAAAGACTATATAGCTTTCTTGACAAAGTCATTACTGTAGTTTTAAGGGGTCCTAAGAAGGGTATTGAACTGGCCCTCAATCTTCAGCGGTAAACATCGGTATGGACAATAAAATCCTGGTAAATGTCAGAAAATGTTGACGTAAAAATAATCATTAGACACATAGAGAATCGGTGGCTTTCAAAATGAGAAACAAGAAATTACTGAATGTAAACAAAGCGGAACAATGTAGAAGAGGAAATTCGAGAAAGAAATGGGACCTTACCGAGAACGGCTTTGCTACCGTTTAAGATGATACTAAGGATAGGAAGTTGTCGAGAGCCCTGACCGCTGACATCTTGAATGGAGACGGTACAGGAAAGAAACTAAATGAACTGTTGGAAAATCGAAACGAAAGAACTAAATTAAAACAAGTTTACCGTGCAAAGGAGTGTGTGCTTCAACGAAAGCGCGACTGTCTATAAATATGCTTTTGTACTATTTCTGGAAATAAAACTCTAACAAATCGGCTTTTCTCTGTCTGAAAGTGACATTGACCTAAAGCTGATTGGAGAGAAAATAATCCGAGTAATAGTTTAATAGCTTTGTTTGTTTGTGGAGTCACGTGGTCCAATGCTTGTCTAAAGAGAAAGACCGCGAACTAACATTTCTCAGAGACAAAGCGATCAGTTACTGTGTAATATAGGAACAACTCTAAGTAGAAGGTTATGAAACTTTGTTCGACCAATTCAGTTCTAGCGCCGAAAAACGTTTATTTTATTGTGATGGACAGTTACAAGCGAGGGGGTAGATGGGATATGCTTACTGTACTACCAAATATTCTTTATTTTTTACCCAGTTCAATATGAGAAGAGAAAATAAAGTGAAAATAATGTTGTATAAAGAAAATAAATATTTACATGTTTGTAATTAAGTAACCACAAACTCGCGCATAAAACCAAGGATTTATATGACGCAACTGGACACGAAGTCTAGTGAGCTCCAGGAAGGTTTTAGAACATTTCTTGATATATAAAATTCGGTTTGGGATGACGTAATATTGACACCTTGACTCAATGGATGCCTCGAATAAAAGTAAAACTCACAAGATTATTCGTTACACTATTAACCAAATTACTTTAAGGAAATCTTAAGTGATTAAGGTGATTAAGCCATTCAGATGAAAGCAGTTACTAAACGGGAAAGGACATGAGGAAACAAAGTATTGTTACGGAGAGAGAACAATTAAAAGTTTAAGAAGATGATCACTGGCATTGGTTTTAATTTTTTTGAAGATCAAATTTAACCGGATAGTAAGAAGCAGAGCGTTCTACGAGCGAGAATTTCGAGAGAAGAAACTGTTAGCATAGAACTTACGCTTACATCTAACCATTTGAAATATAAAATAATGAGACCTAGCTGCCAAACTAGTAAGTCAGTTATGTGCTATGCGTGATACACGCATAGACGATCATGTATCTTTCGATACATGACTGACGAGGCAGATATTTCTGCCGCAGTAGGTTGCCATTTCTTTCTTCGGTAGACTAGTTGCCATCAAAAGCTATAGAATGTTAACTAGCTTGCTAGCATGCAAAAAAAATCGATAGCTGCATTCGTCACAAGTGGGAAAAATTTAAATCTGCATGGCACTTTACTCCAATTGGCTCATTCGATTGCTTAAACTCAACGTTGATTCTGATTCCGCAGAACTGGGTTGGGTGTGATAAAGTATTTGCTGTTAACATTCTTTTTTCATTCGGTTTTTCCAGTTACGAGTCCTTTTTTAAAGCTGATCGTTTTGTGTTCATTTTGTTTAGTTCTTTTTTCGTAACAGATTTAATGTTTAGTATAGAGCTTAGAAAAAATCGCAGTGTGAGATAGGCAAGAAGTAAGGCATGTAGCAACATCAGCACGGCAAAGGGCACTCCTTTAAAGGCAAGGGAGGGCAAAATATTTTAAGTCAAGTGATAGCGATTGCTGTATGAGGCGTACGATTTTTAAATCAAGCACGGGCAACGCCGGGCCATGCTGCTAGCATATAATGATATCTTAATTTCACATGAGTTTCTTTACATTAAAAGTATTGCAGTGATATTATTTTGAATTTTATTATTAGATCTAGACTTGTTCCGTCTTGGGTATGACGATAAACTACATCCGCGTCCTAGGTAAGATAAACTAGATTCGACGGCAAGGCCTCTGAGCAGGAGGTTTTGAGGAGCGTAGAAGCACCTCTTAATTGCTGGTGTCCCCAGGTCCACCCTGACCCAGAGTGGTAGCACACGTTAGGCTCCAAACTATGAGGAAACATTTAATCCCCAGAATGGGGTCAAAAATCTATGAAAGTGTAAAAATAGGTTTTAATATATGCAATAATTATTTTTTTGAAATATTATTACCCGCACTACATTATTACTAGCAATATATATTTGAAATAAATTATTGCTACCAATACATTTTTGGAAAAAATATTACCAGTAATAAACATGTTGCCAGCATTAAATAAACCACTGAGGTTGATATGCCGTAAAACAAAACAAACCAAACCAAACCAAGACTTGTCAACCGCTATTAATTTTTACATCTATTTCTTTCATCTTAATTTCAATAGACTTATTCATACAAATAGTATTAGTAAGCAATACTATCATGAATTTTGTTCTTATTAGAACAAACATTGTCAACATCATTAATTTGTATTTTCATTTCGCCCGTTTAAATTTCAACGTTGTTTTTCGATGAGTAATATTAATAACAATAGTTTCTTGAATACTATCATTATTAGATGAAGCACGATCAACCATTATTTATTATTAACAAGTCATTTTAATTTTTGATTTGAACGACAACGTAAGAGCACAGCTAGCTAGAGGTGTGCGTGATTGTTGACCCTCTAAAAGTAAACGAATCCAAACAGTAAATGATGACATAGTTCAGTTGTATTGCTTCTGATCTGTGTTCTAGCTGCTGTCTTGTCTGCCACGTCAGCTCTTACAATTCTATCATGGCGGAGTCGTCGATGGACGAGATTATTTGCCTTTATCAAGGCTAAAGTACTTAGTAAGTTCTGTTATTTAGTAGTGTTTGGTTTAAGTGTATTCTTTCTCCTTCACAGGTTGCTAGAACATGAAGCTGAAGATTTCAAAGTACGACAATCGTGAGGCTTTTGTTTTAATGAATTGTGTTGCTGGATATCAGCAAGAATTTGTTATTTCAGGGCATTTTACAATTTTGGAAGTTGCTGGAAAACTACAAGAGACTATGGTCTAGGCATCGCACCTGAAAAAAAAGGAATGTTTTTTTTTTTATTATTAATCTAACAGATTTGTCGTCTCTTTAGAAATTGCCTTGTTTACGTTAAGTTAAGAAACTGAGTAGATATTTTTATTCCGAGGATCTGAGAAAAATCTGTGTTTAAAGGCACTATTAAAATTTTGCTAGGCCATAGCCGAGAAGTCAAAGGACATTAGACCTAATGATGGCTCCTCCTAAGGGAATGCAGGTGGCAAAAGCGCTTTTTCCTAATAAGATTTCTCAAATATTCAAGTCGATAGACCGAAAATAAATAGTGTTTAATTAATAAACGGAACGTCTAATCAAATACGCGTATCTACTAAAAATAACGTCTCAATAATAAAAATCTGTAGCATTAATAAATAAGAAACCCATTCATTTCTGTACACTCACACACACACACACACATATATATATATATATATATATATATATATATATATATATATATATGTAAGGAAGAGGTTATAGTAGTTCCAACAAGAGAAAAGTGTGTATATTAAAAAGAAGAGAGATACCGCAAACGTTTTGGTTGTAATGTGGATTTAAAAAAATATATTATGCTATATTCTTCATGATTTTACTACACTCGTTTCTGGTCTCGCGTCCGTCATCAGGTAAAGGGTGAAGATTTCCACATATTAAAAATAATTCAATTTTTTCTCCTTTATGTTTTTTGATGTTAATTATCCTAATCCAGTTTTCCTCTCTACTGTTTCGTCTTTTTAAACGTATTTACCGTCCGTTTGATGGTTTTTGAATGGATTTGATGATTGGAAGCCAGATTATGAATGTTGGTACCATTGCCGAAAGTCTGAATGATCTTTTTTCCTCTCACTATTGCTCAGGTGAGAAGACACTGAGGCTGACATAAAAACGTTTTCTTTCTCGCTGAATAACTAAAAGCGTTTTTTTTTTATTGATTCTTACTACAAGAAACTGAACAAGTTTAGTGATTTTTTAATTATTAAACATTTTGTGGGATGGACAATTATGCTGTTACACGATATGGGCAATTTTGCTGTTACACCCGCTAGTGTGTGTGTGTATATATATATATATATATATATATATATATATTAAGAAATGGACAAAGTCCGACAATTTATTTTATTAAAGACATTTTTATGTTTAACGTTCTTTTTTATAGATACAAGTATTTAAGTAAATGCTCTGTTTATAATAAACAGTATTAAATAACATTTACCGGCCTGAATGTCCGAGAAATTTTCATAGAAAATATTCGTCCTTTGACAGGATTCGAACTTGCATTCTATACGGAACCGTCATTTACGCTGACGTGCCTTACCAAACGGCCACAAAGGAGCGTTTGGTAGGCAAGGTCGAATTTACTGCTTATAAACTTCAATCTTCCATGAATCTCGTACATTCATAACTGCTCTGGCGTATCAAATGTAAACAAATGACGTCATATATTAAGAAATGGACAAAGTCCGACAATTTATTTTATTAAAGACATTTTTATGTTTAACTTTCTTTTTTATAGATACAAGTATTTAAGTAAATGCTCTGTTTGTAATAAACAGTATTAAATAACATTCAGGCCGGTAAATTTTATTTAATACTGTTTATTATAAACAGAGCATTTACTTAAATACTTGTTTCTATAAAAAAGAACGTTAAACATAAAAATGTCTTTAATAAAATATATATATATATATGTGTGTGTGTGTGTGTGTGTGTGTGTGTGTGTGTGTGTGTTTGTGTGTGTGTGGTATTGTTGAGCTTCGTGGCTAAGATGCTTACGTACATCTCGAGTATATGATCTGAGTTCGGACCTGGCTAAAAACAATATTTTTTCAATGCTACTTTTGTATTCTGCGTTTATTCCTTCCCCATATTCTGCTCATGAAGCCTTCAAGCTTACTTTATACTCTGCTTACGTAAGCATATGCAACCTTCATATTCTGCTTATATTTTGCTTACGTAACATTCATATACTGCTTACGTAACCTACATATTCTGCTTGCGAAACGTTCATTTTGCTTACGAAACGTTCATATTCTGCTTACGTAACCTTCATATTCTGCTTACGAAACCTTCATATTCTGTTTACGAACTCTTCATATTATGCTTATGCAACCATCATATTCTGCTTGAGCAGCCATATTCTGTTTATAGTCTGCTTACGTAACCATCATATTCTGCTTACGTAACCTTCATATTATGCTTACGTAACCTTTATATTCTGCTTACGCAACCTTCTTAGACTGCTTACGTAACCTTAATATTCTTCTTACATAACCTTGATATTCTTCTTACGTAACCTTCATATTCTGTTTTACGAAACCTTCATATTCTGCTTACGAAACATACTGTTTTACGAAACCTTCATATTCTGCTTACGAAACATACTGTTTTACGAAACCTTCACATTCTATTTACGTCACCTTCATAGTCTGCTACGTCACCTTCATATTGTGCCTACGAAACGTTCATATTCTGCTTACGTAACGATATTCTGCCTGCGAAAGCTTCTAATCATCTTACAAAACCTATTCAACCTACGGCATCTTTATATTCTGCTTGCGCAACCTTCGTATTCTATTTACCTTCTCCTTACGTAACCTTCATATTCTGCTTGTGTAACATTCATATTCTGATTACGTAACCTTCATATTCTGCTTGCGTAAACTTCACGCTCACAAATCCAGTTCTTACAGCCTTCTGTGTACTGTGTCCCTTCAGGACGTATGAGATCATGGCTCTCAGCACATTCCTATTAGTTGTATCTCTTAGTAAAATTATTTTCACTGTTTACCTAACATTGCTTGATGACGGGATAAGTTCCGAAACATAGAAATTTCCGTGTTACAATGTAAAATATTTTAAAATAAAAATATTATTAAAGAATCTTTTGCTCTACGTTGTATTGAGCCCTTTTGTAAGACAAAGAAATGCTAAAGAATTTTAGATTCTAAGTCTGCTTGTTCTTTCTCTTTATTCGGATATATCTCGTTCCCATTTTGGTGGAGCACTGTCTACATTTATTTTTTATAGATATATGGAAAAAAATTCGGAACATCCCTGAAAATCATTACCAATACAAACAGACGGGGTTATTTCGTTAAAATGATATATAAAACAGAGGATTTAATTCGAAGAATCAAATGGAAAACTTATTTCTTTCTTCATCAGGATAACGTGCCCAAGGAATCTGAAGTATATAGATTTAAAAGAAAAAAATGATGAGAAAAAAAACTGGCTCCAAACGTTATTTGGTTTCGGAAAAGATTTTCTGGATATAGTGAATAAAATCTCCTTTCCTAAAAGAAAAGGTTATTTGGTAATCTTGATCATGTAGTGAATTTATAATTACATCTGATAAAGTGTTTGTAAAATCAGATAAAACAGCATTTTTTTTTATAAAATGACGGCCAAGGATTATAATAATGTAATCCAAAAATAAATATCAAAAAACTATAGAAAAGTAAATAATAACTTAGTAGAAAGTAACTTTGGTAGAAAGTGTAAATACAACTAGTAAAAAGATCACGGATAAACTAAAAATTATTAACAGGCTGGGAAAAACTTTGGACAAAGCAATGTTGTCTTACAATCAAGGACCACACACCTGACTTTGAAGCAAATCCAACCACCGGGATCTATAATCCTACTAGACCTGAGATTAGTAGAATAAGTAAAATAATCCTCGATGGAGTAAAGAAACAAATAAAGGAGTACTATACGCAATGAATTAATACTACCGATGTAACTGTTAGACATTTTGACGGCCGTCTTCGAGTATAGAATCCAGAGTTTGGCAGTGAATATTTCAGAGACAGTAGGAAAGCGTAGTTCAGGTTCGCAGTGGATATCGCAGCAAAGTAGCAGATCGTAGTTCTTCCGTCTGTCATGTTCGCTCTGGTCATTCCGGTAGGGTAAACAAAGATGGCCGCCTTTATACACGACGGATACAATGTTCTGCGGCTTCTGATTGGTCAACCTTCTATTGGTAGACTATAAAGGGAATTAAGTCATTTTGACTGACTCACTAGTTATGTATATATATACACAAAAAACTGTAACATTAACCAATTGGTTTTGCAATATAAAAGATACAAACAATTGTTCTCTAATCCAGATTGGCACTGAGGAATATTACCCGTCAATTTCAAGGACGCTTTTTACAACTGAATTAGAATTCGCCACTGTGTATTCTGATCTATCCAATGAAAAATGCAACATCATTATGAATAAAAAAAATCAGTCCTTCATTCATAACAAAGTACAGTGGATGAAAAATAACTCATGAAAGAACTTTAAATAAACACTTAAACTTAACTAATAATAGCAGTAATTCCAAAACGGAAATTAATAATTTTGATAATAAATTATGTAATTGTAGAAATCACATAAATTGCCAATTGGGAAATAAATGTCTTACTGAATCTATTATTTACCAATGCACTATTTCATCTACTGAAAACCCAGACGTTAAGAAATTTTATACTGAAAGTACAAAAACTATTTTAAACAAATATCGTACCAACATATTTCTTCCTTTAAAAACAATACGTACCGTTACCGAACATCCCTATCTAAATATTTTTGGTATTTAAAAGAAATCAATAATCCACACAGTAAAATGAAAAATTATTAAAATAAACAAGAATTTGTAAGTTTTAAATGACCCATGTCTCCTGTCTATATTAAAAGCTGCATATTAATAAATTTCCTAAAAATAATGATCTATTAAATCAACTTAATGAACTAATTCTAATATGTAGATATTGTACAATGTTTAGCTTTTGCCTTGTATTAAGGACCATTGGATACAATAAGTATTGTACTTTAGGTTCAAAATTATATATAAAAATAAATTAAGCATACTAGAGGACCATTTAAAATTATTCTTAAATTTATTTATAGACTAATTAAAAAAACTTAAAAGTAACTTATGGTTAATCGCATCTTAAATGTATATTCTTAACCAGATGTATATTGTCACGTCTTAATATGACAGTTCCTCGAGACATGTATGAATACCACACAGACCTAACATCTAACCCATATTTTAAAATTTTCTGCATTAGTTTTGGCCTGTCTTTTGAGAGGCCAATAGTGACATATCCATAAAATTTTAAACACTTGATCTCCCTCCTTCGTAACATTTTAATAAGCAAATATATTGTATTCTGTTTCCAAAAGTAAATCATTTTCCTCAAAGGTTACCGAACATTGCCTGATAACGGGATATGTTCCGAAACATAGAAATTTCCCCGTCGCAATGTAAAGTATTTTTAAATAAAAAATATTGTTAAAAAATATTATACTCAACGTTGTATTGAACACTTTAAAAAAATAATTTTAAAGAAATGTGGATTCTAAATCTGTTTCTCTTCATATATATATATATATTTGTGTGTGTGTGTTTATATTTGATTTGTAACCTGTAGTCGATATTAATTTTGTCAAATTTTCTTAATTACACAGCGGCCCTTTCAGTAAATGCCGTTAACTTTAGTTTCCCCCGCCCCATCTCTCACTCCTTCTTCTTTCCTTTCCTTTCCTCTCCCTCCCTCTTATTCTGATCTTTAAGATTAGATCGTCTCTTGTGTCTGTATGTCACCACGAAATGTACTTTAATGTATTAGACATTCGACAACATTCAAGTTTCCCCCTTCCACTGACCTCTCCTAAACTTCTCTCTGTTAAGTTTTAATCTCCCACCTTCTCTCGTCTGTTAACCCTCTTTTTAGCACTAACTTCATCCCACACTCTCAAACTTACACTCTCTCTAAATTCTATTTTTATTTCCGGAGTTGGGTTTTTTCCGTTTTCTTTTTGAATTTGTAGGTCTGATGAATTGGATTGTATTTACGATTCCAATGGAATATATTATGACCATGGAATATTAGTGTTTAAGCCTTTTTATTATATCCTTACTCTGCCCTGGACATTGAGTTCTACCTGGATTCTTCCTCTTGGAATTTTTTATTTAAAAATATACATGTATGTGTATGCACCTATGTATATATATTTATGTATTTTGCATATGTATGTGTAGATTTACCACTAATATTAGCTATATATATATATATATATATATATATATATATATATATATATATATATATATATATATATATATATATACCCTATAGTGTAAGAAAAAAACAGTGCTTAATGTTAAATAACAAAGCTATTCAATATATTAAAATTGCACCTGAAGATTTCAAAATGGCATGAAATTCAACGTAGGATATTATGTATATTTTCAATATATATATATATATATATATATATATATATATATATATATATATATATATATATATATATGTATGTATGTATATATATATATATATATATATATATATATATATATATATATATATATGTGTGTGTGTGTGTGTGTGTGTGTGTAGTATATTATAATATTCGTTGGAGTGGCTGCCATCTCAGTAATAATGAAATTGAATCTTCGTTGCTAATTTTCTCCATCGCCTCGTGCTAATTTTAAAATTTAAAAAACTCTGTCAATGCCAGGTTTTTCTTTTTTTTGTCTTACAGTAATTTTCAACTCTATAGAAAAATCGCAATTACCCAGGCGATATTTGCCTCATTGGATCTCAATCCAACAAGCCAACTTTAAAGCTTCTATCACCAAATTATATTCAAATTGAGTTTTCCTAAAAAGGCAAATGCTTTCCTTTGTCAGAATAAGTTAGATGATTTCATGGTCTTCCATAAAGAAAAAAATATCCTCTTCCATTTTATTAAACAACAACGTGACGATTTTTTACCGTTATTGAATATTTCTCTATTTTGATTAGCCTGTGCGCAAATATATACTTTATATATATTCTATCATTCCCTAATGAAATAAAATGAATTGTTCAGTTTTATATTTGGAACAATAGCAAAGCAAGAAATAATGTCTTTACCATCAAGAAGCTTATTTAAACAACTTCAACATTCATATTTCTTCTAAACAAATAAATATGTATAAACACTATTTGCATTGTTCAGACTGTTGTCCTCATCTCTATTGCCATATTCAAGGTGTTTCGGCTTTTGTACGCACCGTCTTTCTTCAGGTGATGTACGTTTGAATATTCGAATCGAACCCTGTATTTATTCCACGGGTGTAGATTGTCCGAATTCGACGTGCCGTTTTTGATATCTTGGTATCAATTAATTCCCTTTAGTAACTTAACTCTCAAGTTTTTTGTTCCCTCTGTTGTGGTCATGTACTGAACACGTGACACTTTGTGTCGAGTCACTTTTTGACAATAAAGATGAGGGCAACAGTCCGAACGATGTAAATAGCGTAAATAGTTGTAATTCCTCTAGTCGGACATATATATAGATAAAGAAATACGTGTTGCTTATTTAATAAACGTATTATTCTGAGTGACGGAGAGAAGAAAGAGCAAAGTCTTTTATCTAAAGTATTAAGTAATATGATGCAAACCTGCACTATACAAATCATTGACTTACCTGTAATTAGCTTTTAATTACAAGTAGAACTGGAATCCTTGTAAATAATCCAACTGTAATGATTAAATCATAAAGTAATTCAAGAGAACACATTCATGAGCATTAGTGGATATTTTTCGAACCGAATAAACAAATGAATTATCTTCGAAAGACACTATTGTTTAATCAACAACAGATTTTTTAAAGGGTTTAATCATATGTTTCATATTGTTATAAAAGAACTGCTGCTGGTTGCATAGGTTTTGATTAGAAAGCTAATCACTCAGTACATTACTGAGCTTAACGCATACTGAGTGTCTCACAATTGGCGTCCATCTTTATGAGTAACATAGTTGCCATTTGCCGTACGGCTGTGTTAGGATTTTGGATAGAGATCTACTAGGTAAGCGGTGTGTTTCTGCTAAGAAGCATCTTTTAATATATTTTCGTTCCCAAAATAAACTCTGTGGGCAAAAAGAACTGAAGCAATATAATCGTGAATATAACTCTAAAAACGCTATGTAGTGACAGAATATAATGCAAATCATGCGCGATAGTTCATAAATCGAATGATCAACGAAGTACACGCTCTTTCATAGGGATTTCTTCAGGAGTGAATCTTTGTCTCAGAGGTCCTTCTTTACTCTATTTCTCTGGTGACTTTTTACTTTTTCTCAGAGGTCCTTCTTTATTCTATTTCTCCGGTGACTTTTTACTTTTTCTCAGAGGTCCTTCTTTACTCTATTTCTCCGGTGACTTTTTACTTTTTCTCAGAGGTCCTTCTTTACTCTATTTCTCCGGTGACTTTTTACTTTTTCTCAGAGGTCCTTCTTTACTCTATTTCTCCGGTGACTTTTTACTTTTTCTCAGAGGTCCTTCTTTACTCTATTTCTCCGGTGACTTTTTACTTTTTCTCAGAGATCCTTCTTTACTCTATTTCTCCGGTGACTTTTACTTTTTCTCAGAGGTCCTTCTTTACTCTATTTCTCCGGTGACTTTTTACTTTTCTCAGAGATCCTTCTTTACTCTATTTCTCCGGTGACTTTTTACTTTTTCTCAGAGATCCTTCTTTACTCTATTTCTCCGGTGACTTTTTACTTTTTCTCAGAGGTCCTTCTTTACTCTATTTCTCCGGTGACTTTTTACTTTTTCTCAGAGGTCCTTCTTTACTCTATTTCTCCGGTGACTTTTTACTTTTTCTCAGAGGTCCTTCTTTACTATATTTCTCCGGTGACTTTTTCTCAGAGGTCCTTCTTTACTATATTTCTGTGGTGAGAAAAAGTCTTAAACGACTTAAAATTAAGTAAAAAAACCTTATTTGCTTGATCCCTTTTACTCTTCTCTATCCGAAAAAAAAATGACGGCTAAAAGAATAAGGGAGATCGTTAGTTGAGTATCTGTGTATACTTCATCCACTGTGCCATGTGGCACTTAAGGATATTGTCAGAGTCACTTAGGTCCCATATCTGCATGTTTTGAAGAGGATTGCAATACAATACAGTAGTTTATATTGTAATTAATAGAAAATAAACTAGTTTTAAATAAACTGATGCACTGAAATCAGTACTGACTATTATTTTTTTTAGCTATTGGTATGTTTGTATTCATTTATCGATTTCGTATATCTTTAAATCGCTGAATCGACATAAAATTTCGGCCACGGATTTTAATTCCTCAAATAATTAATTTGATTTTGTGGCTAAAATTCATTCAGTCAGTTATATGCCATGCGTGATACACGCTTATGCGATTTGACGAAGCAATAGGTTGCCATTTCTTTCTGCGGTAGACTAGTTGGCATTCAAGGCTATAGAACCCAGTCTGTCCTGCTATTTACCCATAGCTGGGGGAAGAAAAAATTATTTTTTTAAAGGTATCAGCACGTAAGTGAATGTAATGGATTTGTCTAGAATTCGAACTCGGTTCTCCAATTCCTCGATCCGAGCCTTTATCCTTGTGGTAAAATTACATGACTTTATTTTACAATATATGCCCGTATAAACCCAGGTTAACTAACCGTAAATGAAATCAATATCAGGAATAAAAGCACAGCATATACCAATTATAGAACCAGAATTCAAAGACTAAAAATATTATGATGTCTTTATTAATTCTCTTTCCGATTAAACAAGCCTAAATAAATACCTAGCGTTCTGAACATATTCTTTATCAATGAATAGATGAGTTGTAGATGACGACCTTGCAACGAATATTCAATTTTTATTTTGAAGATAGGTACTCTAAATATTGATACATGATAATATCGAACGGAAAAGAAATGGCAAGCCCAAATATCGAACGGAATAAAAGTTGACGAATAATATCGAAAAATGTCAAGAAGCCCTAATATCAGACGGGGAATATATCGATATACCATGCACTGGAAAAATGTCAACGTGCCTTTTGAATTGAGCCAAAAATTGACCGAAAAAAGAACATAGATATCGAAGTAGGAAAATTTACGAAAGCAATTATGCTATTTTACTTTATCCTTTACTCTACCATTTGCTGAAATACAGGGTACGACAGAAATACCTGCAACATATATCTCACATATACTGGTAAGATATTAATGGCAATGGTATTTTCATCTCTCTAATATCTTAGTAGTATGTGCGAGGTATTTCTGCAGCATTCTGTACAGAGGTAACCGCTCTTAGATCAGACGGGTTTAGACCTTTCGACCACGAAGTGCGTCGATGATGAAGCAATCAATATATATATATATATATATATATATATATATATGTGTGTGTGTGTGTGTGTGTGTGTGTGTGTACGGAGAGAGAGAGAGAGAGAGAGAGAGAGAGAGAGAGGAGGCACGGTGGCATAGTGGATAGCGGCTCGGATTGTGGAATCGGAAAGCTGAGTTCGAATTCCAGTTGAATCCATTACAAAGGGAGGGATATTTATCCTCTTCTTCTCCTTCCAAATAGCAGAACAGACTTAGTTCTATAGTCTTGGATGGAAACTGGGTTTGAATTCAAAACCTGCGCAAGGTCGTTTGGGGACCTTGTAGCACGTGGTGCACCAGGCCTTTAAAACGTGAAGGGCCGAATTCATATATATATAAAAGAAAAGAGGTACCGCAAACGTTTTTGGTTGTAATGTGGATTTTTTTTTAAATATTATGCTTTATTTTCCATAATTTTACTACACGTGTTTCTGGTCTCGCGATCGTCTTCAGGTAAACTGCGGAGATTTCCACATATTATTAAAAATAATTAATTTTTTTTCTTTATGTTTTTCGATGTTAAATATTCTCGATCTGAGACATTGTCTGTTTTTGGGTTAGTAATCCGAATTTCTTTCTTGAGCTGGCAGTGAAGAGTTCTGCCCGAAGGGTCATAAAAAATTAAGGTTGGTCCGAGAGAACTGATGAATTATTTATCGGTAACTTATCTTTTAATGTTTTAATGAACCCTGTGTGTTCTTAGATCTATTTCCATGTGTTTCTCTCAGCATGCGTGTATATATGCGTGTGTATATTCCCCCTCCATACATACACTGTCTCACTACGAGGAATTAGTAAACATATTAGTACACACACACACACACACTGTAGCTTTACAGACACAAAATCTGAATGCATTAGCATCCCAAACCCCAGTGACTTTACAGTCAGACCAATAGTAGCAGGCCCAGCCTGTCCAACTAGCAATGTGTACATGTTTCCCGCAATTCTCACTGATGACCTGTCTAAGCTCCGGTATATCATGTCATGAAGAAATAACTCCCTCTCCTCCAGCATCTGAGCTTAATTTTTTTATTTAGCGTAGATCTGACACTTAATTGGTTGGTCAAGTCAAACCCGCAAGTCTATTTTTAATACTGACCTTGTGTTTCCTCATCCTTTTTTTATTTTTCGAAAAAGAGGTAACACTTGGTTTTTGAAATTTTCTTAAAACTCATTTAATCACCAGTTGCTTATCATTGGCTGAAGAGCTAAAACATAGTACCGAAACACGAAAGCTATTGTGTAGCGATTTCAACGTTTTTGCTCTCATCTCTTATAATAAAAAAATAATAATTCTATATAAATATATATATATATATATATATATATATATATATATATATATATATATATATATATATCACTAAAATGAATTGGAGCACTCCGGCTGATTGATATTTGTTTACATTCGTAAAAACCATACGTTAGATTCAGCTGTTTATCAGCGGTAGCAACTTTGACTGACACCAACTAGGTTGGGTTTCGATCCGGGCTTGAGGCATTCGGATATATAGTAGCATTAAGGAGCTGTGATACAGCGAAACAGTACAGTCTGTGAATTATATATATATATATATATATATATATATATATATATATATATATATATACACTACATATAGCCATTTTATTTAATTTTCCATGTGCTCGTATTAGTTTTCTTTTCTTTTCAGGGTTCAACGTGCGTGAAAAAAATGATGTAATTGCTATGTAAAGTGGGGGAAAATAAATATTCGTACACATGAACAATTGTAAACAAATTTGATACATTTTATGTGTAAATATATATTTTATTTAAAAAATACTAATAAACTTAATTAATTTTTATTCTAACAGATATTAATGCATTTTTTTCATTTGAACTGATGAAAAAAGTCTTCGTATAAAACAAAAAAAAGCATATTAACTTAATTTAATACTTTGTGGAATATCTTTTATTGAGTTTAACAGCTACCAGACTTTCTGTGCGTCTCAAACTAATGATTTACACACATTGAGTGGTATTTTGTCTCATTCTTATTGGCATATTGTCTTCAAATTCTTGATATTTTTCGTGCTCTTTTCCCAATTTGATTTTTTAAATATCGCCATAAATTCTCGATTGGGTTCAAGTCTGGGGACTGACTTGGCCATTGCAAGACATCAATGTTAGTTTCAGCTAACCATTTCCTTGTAGATCTAGCAGTATGCTTAGGATCATTATCCAGTTGGAAAACCCAATCAGGAGATAGCCGAAGTATCTCAAAAGAACGCATTAAATTGTCTTGCAGGATTTTCTGGTATCTTTCGGCATTCATCTTGCCATCTATTATTGATATTCTGCCAACACCTTTTGAAGAAAAACAGCCCCAGATCATGATACTGCCACCATCAAACTTTACAGTTGGCAATGTGTTCTTTGGTAAGTAGGCCTCACCGTCCTTCCTCCACACATGTTTTCGATAATTATGACCAAACAACTCTATTTTAGTTTCATCTGTCTATAGTACTTTTTCCCAAAACGAATATTCTTTATCCTTATGCTCTCTAACGAATTTTAGCCTAGCATCTCTGTGTCGTTTCAAGAGGAGTGGAGTCTTCCTTGGGATGCGTGATTTCAGACTGTTTTTGTGTAGTTCATTACTTATTGTACGCTTAGTTATTTGATCCCTAATGCACACAGATGTTCCTGCAGCTCTTATCGGGTAACCTGTGGATTTTGTTGGATCTGGTATCCTAATATCCTTGTTGATCTTAAAGAAATCTTTCTCGGAGCACCTGTTCGTCTTTGCTTTTCGACGCTGTTACGAGTTTTAAACCTTGCAATGAACGAAGCAATTGTAGTAAAAGGAATATTCAGGTTGTTAGAAATCTTTCTGTAACTGTTCACATCTTTCCAAAGAGAGAAAATGTGTTGCTTTTGTGAAATAGTCAGTTCTTTACCTTAAGGCATTATTAGAACCTTCTCGTAAGACTAGAAATTGCAGAATGCTCTGATAATGGCTAATAGCGTTTACTATAATTACTGATAACATTACTGGAACATTCTAGAATATACTTTTTTCATAATTAATTAATTATTTTATTCTAATAATTGATTTGTACGAATACTTTTTTCACCAGTTAGAATTTTTTTTTTTAAAAATGCATTAATTTCTGTTAGAATAAGAGTTAATTAAGTTTATTATTATTTTTTTTTTATTAGTATGTGTCTTTATACATAAAATGTGGCGAGATTTGTTTTATTTAAGGCTTTTACATTTATAAAAATACAATTTTTCATGTGTACGAATATTTATTTCCCCCACTGTATATACAAGCGCTTGGGTTTTCTTTTAGCCACTATTAATGATGGTTTTTTTATTGTTATTTTTAACTGAATATGTTGATTTTTAAGTATGTATCTAGAATTATGGGATTTTTTTTCTAAACACGATCAGTAGATTCTGACCATATTTGTAGTTGATGTTACTGAATTTTGTTTTTCTCTTCTTTTTTTTAATTAATAAAACTAATACAATTTCTAAATAAATGTCGCCAAAATTTTTGCTGTTAACTTTCTTTGGGCGTTTTATTTATCTTTTTATTTTCATAATTTCACAAGAAGAATCTTTTCTTATTGTTATGGGGTCCTCCCCTTTTTTATATAAGTGGACTCTACCAGTGTTACTTGGCCTGCTGCCGTTAAATAACCAGAGTCAGTTAGAATATACGAACGGACATAGAGTAATAGTGTGAGGTAACTGCTTGTAGAAGTCAGTTACAAGCACGCCCGACTCTAAGGAAGTCCTACTTCGAGACTGTCTGTATGTATATATATATATATATATATATATAACGACTAACCGCGTTCCTGGATTTACTAACAGAATTACCATTTGTATTATTGTGTAAATACATTTAATTTCTTTTCTTTAATTCCTGCGTTTGTCATTCATTGGAGACCGAATTTCATCTCGGAATCCACAACACTTATATGCGACAGCCAAGTGGATTTTATAGATTAAAATAACAGTTTACACAAGCAGATATAATGTAACCAATAAATCGCAACATGAATATCGTTCCCATTTTTGCTCTAACGAAAAATGTTAACTTCCTTTGGGTGTTTTTTTTTTTTCACTTTCATTATTTCAAAACATCCGTTTTTTACATGTGACAATTTATTTCACTCAAATACACAATGTTTTATACACAATAAAACTTTAAAATAAATTTAATAAATATTCCTGCAATATCCTCTTTCCGATACAGTATATGTAAATAGAGACAATAATTATCCAAAATATATTTCTATAAATTTTTTCTAATCGTATGATAAAATTAATTAAATTTATAAATCACGAAAGTCGTTAGATTTTTTTTTTATCAGCAAAGGAAAATACCAGAATTTTAAATTTCAAACGTGAATCATTAAAATATTTTTTTCTAATTAATGAAATGATTTATACATATTGTTTTGCATTTTGACAAATATAAAATATGACGTCGTCTATCTTTCTGAATTAATCTGCTAAAAAGTCACATCGTCTAGAAATCAAACTTAACAAATCCTCATAGAGTATAGGAAGCAACTGCTGTAGAAATATAAACGTCATAAAAGAAAATACATTTGATCATTAATTAATAAGTTTATGTAACACGCTAATCAACATCAAAGTGATAAAATCCCTTTTCTTAATTTTAATCAACTTTACCAAAAGGTTTATTAGTTTTTAAATCAGATATTTTTAATCAACATCAAAGTGATAAAATCCTGACGAGACACTTTTCTTCAAACGTTCCTTTTCAATGCAGATTTTGGCTTTACCAAAACGTTCTGTTTTGGGGATTAGATTGAATTATTAGTTTTAAATCAGATAATTTGTAATGAAGTGGGATTTTTATCAAGCCAACTAGATCATGAGAATACTGATTAGAAGACACTTTCGCATCAAAGACATTCAATTTTCCTTTTTTTTTCTGAAAGACAATCAATTTTCCCTTTTTTTCTGATTTTTTTTTCGAACCGGGATTTCTAAGCAAACCATCAAACAGATTAGAATGATTAGGACAAAATGTGTTACTATGGGTCAAACACTGGACTGACGAGAAAAAAATAAAATAAAATTTTAAGATTAAAAACTTTTATATAAGAATTAAAAATAGATCAAAAAATTAAAATGAGTTTTTGGTAGCACAAACAAGAAAGTCGTTAATTAAGGCCGATTGCATAAATCTATAGATGCAATTGGCTGATTTCAAAGTGGTTTGTTTGTCCGCTACTTTTTGCATCATTATGTACGGCTTTCCTATATATTCCATTATCCATCGATGTCATTTGAATACCAAAACAATGATTTCACAGTTCAGGGGGGATTCTTTTATGACTAACGAATTAGCAGAACGTTAAATCGATTGCAACGTAAACAAATCATTAATCCCAAGCAAAATCAAAAAAAAAAAATAGTGGCCTCATTCTGGTCAATCTCCTCTAAAAGAATTATTAATGAAATTATAAAATAAAATAATAGATATCAATTATTGACGATTATATAATTTGATTTGAGTAGCCCAAGTTGAATGATCAAAAATTAAGAATAAATATGTTAGAAAGAAACGGATCGAAAGTAATTTACGCTAAATGTTCAGACAATTTGGTCAATAGCTCGTTAAGTAAAAGATTCGCCTATCAACTCCCTGACGATCTTTTTGGACAGGAATAGCGTTTTCTCCCGTGTTTCCGGTTTATGACGAGACTAAAGGTTTTTTCTCCTTATCACCTTTCGCATGTAGCCAAAGACATACAACTTATACATTTTATTGTTCTATTTAAATAGGAAAACATTTCAAACGTTTTTTTCATGTTTTTTTTTTTCGAATTTTTTCAATTTCGAACAGGGTTCCATCTATTTCTCGCGAACAAGGATATAAAACTATCAAATGAGGATTTAAAAGATACAATGATTATCAAAATGAAGATTTCACCTGTTGGGTGGGTGATGGAATAATGAGGATTATAAAAAAGGATTTTGTTTTGATTATCAAAAGGTATTTCAGAATATGCTGCTCAAAAAATTTGATATGCAAATTTAACGATTTCCTATATATATTTTATGTTTCATTAAATAATATAGATAATAATTTTATGTAAATTCTTTACATAACGTCTGATCTGTTAAAGAAAATCACTAGGCAAGCCATTATCAATTATAGGACAATTACAGTACAATATATATTATGCATTACAGGGACAAGAAAGTGATGGTCTGTTTCTGTGTACATGGAGCAACGATAAACATGTGCATATTAGCGAAATCGAACCACAGATCATGACGATAGTATTACGTATGGGGTAACCGAAAAAATAGATTTTTTAGGCTGAAGGCCTTCATGGTATGAGATTTTAATATGTTCATCGTTTACGCGCGATCTTGAATCATAAGACTGAGAGACTACTATGACCAAGGCTAAATTCCACCATTATCTACCCTGCGAAATCCAGAGGAACAACAACATATAACAGAGTATAATAAAGCGAAAAGTCGTTGTGCATATCTCTGGTCACTCCGTGTTTATCGTTCTTATGCTGGATGCTCCTGTGAGGTTATTTCAATGGCTAGTAGATCACATCAGCTCAAACAGTTGGTGTGCCTAACTATATTGATGCTGTAGAATTTAATGCAATGCATAACCCGGTACAATAATGCACTTTTACTATGTAAATTAGAAATATTTACTTAGACATCAATTTATCTAATCATTGTTTATTTTAATGAATTCGCTCCTAATTTCACGGAAGCACAAACAAGAAAGTCGTTAATTAAGGCCGATTCCCGCCGGCTGCAGGCTAAATCTATAGATGCAATTGAATTAGCTGATTTCAAATCGGTGGGCTTCGGCTGTGGTTTGACCTGATTAGAGATTGGCCCCACTAACTCTACTTTTTGCATATTGTGTACACATGATTCTGAAAGTCATCGTAAATATTAGCAGTTTCCTATATATTCCATTATCCATTGATTCCGATGTCATTTAGAATACCAAAACAATAAAAAAGATTTCACAGTTCCAGGAGCCAAGTATTAAAAAAAAAAAGATTCCTTTTATGACTAACGAATTAGCAGAACGTTAAATCGATTGCAACGTAAACAAATCATTAATCACAAAGCGGACAAGCAAAATCAAAAAAAAAAAAAAATACTAAGTTGATTGCCTCATTCTGGTCAATCTCCTCTAAAAGAATTATTAATGAAATTATAAAATAAAATAATAGATATCAATTATCCAAAGTGACGATTATATAATTTGATTTGAGTAAGCCCAAGTTGATAGCGATCAAATGCACATATTTCTTAAGAATAAATATGTTACATAAGATTTATGATATTAGATCGTTGAAAGTAATTTACGCTAACATGTTTATATTAAGGACTTTGATGGTTGGTACACATAGCTCGTTAGGAGTAAATAGATTCGCCTATCATTCGGTTCACTCTCCCCGACGATCTTTTGGACAGGAATAGCGTTTTCTCCCGTGTTTCCGGTTTATGATCGGGTTTCCGGTCTCTTCTAAAGGTTTTTTCTCACTCTATCACCTTACCTCACAGTAGCACTTGATGAGGTTGAATTGCTTAATTTTTTTTTTAAATTTCGGGAAATAATATACAACTTATACATTTGAAATATTGTTCTATTTAAATAGGAAAACATTTCAAACGTTTTTTCATGTTTTTTTTTTTTTCGAATTTAGCATTCAATCAACTTCGCAGAATCAGATTAGATATGAGTTCCATCTATATTCTCGCGAACAAGGATATAAGAGTGAGCTATCTGCTTCAGATTTGTGAGTGATTTGCAAGATACAATCCAGACCAGGCTTTCCCAATGTGGGCGATATCAACCAACGGTAGACGATTTCACCTGTTGGGTGGGTGATAAGCAAATCAATAAAAATGGTGAGTGATTATAAATGTTGGTGAGCGATATAGGATTTTGTTTTGATTATCAAAAAGGTATTTCAGAATATGCTGCTCCAAAAATAATTAAGGAGATATGCAAATATAGGAATAACACGATCACATTCCTATATATATATATATATGTTTCATTAAATAATATAGATAAGCGTTGTCTATTTATTTTATGTAAATTCTTTACATAACGTCTGATAAGCTTAACATTATCATTAAACGAATAAAGAAAATCACAATATTGATACATATTTTTTAATAATTGAATCTAAGCTTTCGGCTTACATAAGCCATTATCAATTATAGGACAATTACAGTACAATATATTATGCATTACAGGGACAAGAAAGTGATGATAGTCTGTTTCTGTGTACATGGATGATTTCCAAGCAACGATAAACACGTGCATATAAGACGCTGGAAGCGAAAATCGAACCACAGATCATGACGTCACACATGTCCACGCGAGAGTCAATTCGAGAAGTATTACGTATGGGAAACCGTTGGTATATATATATATATATATATATATATATATATATAACCGAAAAAAAACCCCGAATATTTTGGTATCTCTTGTAGGCTGAAGGCCTTCATGGTATGAGATTTAGCAGCAGGTAACTATGTTCATGTTTTACGCGCATAATATATTTCTTGTATTGCAAGTGGGAAGAAGACAAGGGGAGAAGTGTCTACTATGACCAAGGCACTAAATTCCACCATTATCTACCCAATGCGAAAATCCAGAGGAACAACATATAACAGAGTATAATAAACTTTCGTTGGAAACGAAAAGTCGTTGTTGAACCCTATTTAATAACAATCTCCCATCATGGCAGTGAATAATGGATAATTATCTCACAGAAGATCGATTTGTTTTTTAGAGTTTATCAACTGTGTGCAGGTTATTTAAAGCTAGAAAATATTTTTAGGGTGCAAGATTATTTGGGAAATAGTAATGAATATCTGATACAATTTTACTAATTAACTCATAAAAAGGAGAAGGGGAGGTCTTACATTGACCAAAAGGGTTAAGGGTATTTGCGCGTAAATGAATATTAAGAACCAGGCCAGGTGGAATTAGAAATTGACTCTCCGATTTTCGATTTCAGATGCCGGACTTTTATTCATTACACCGCCCACACATCCAAACTCATAGCATCTTGTATTCCCAAGCGGTCACCCACCTAAATACTGACCAAACTCGATGTTGCCTAACTTTGAAGATCGTACGGGATCTGATGTTTCAGCATGATATGGAAGTAAGCTATACTCATTTTATACGTCATCAAAGAACTCTTTATAATTTATTTCTTAGTAATATTTCTTATATCAAATTTTTCTTACACCTCCCGCATATCCAAGCACCTGGCATGGATTCTTTGATTTGATCGCGTTGTAAGACGGAAAAATGATTTCAATGACGCTACTTGCATTCAGTGAAGAAAAGAAAAAAAGAAAAAAAATGAAAAAAAGGCTGAAGGGAAGATAGGATTGTTTAACGTCTCCTGCCAAGATCCCGTAAATAATAGACTATTTCGCTTTGATCACGTGAAAAGACGGAAAGGATATTTCAATGAAGCTACTTGCATTCAGCGAGGAAAAGAAAGAAAGAAAGAAAGAAAGAAAGAAAGAAAAGAAAAAAGAAAGAGAAGCAGAAGGGTAGATAGGATTGTTTAACGTCTCCCGTAAATAATGGACTATTCCGATTTAATCACGTGAAAAGACGGAAAGGATATTTCAATGAAGCTACTTGCATTCAGCGAGGAAAAGAAAGAAAGAAAGGAGTTTTTAACGTCTCCTGTTTATATCTCGTGAATAATGGACTATTCTGATTTGATCACGTGGGAAGACGGAAACGATATTTCAGTAAAGCTACTTGCAAATCAGTGAGAAAAAGAAAGAAAGAAAATGAGAGTGGAAGGAAGACAGGAGTTTTTAACGTCCCCTGCCAAAATCCTGTAAATAATTGACTATTTCGATTTGATCACGTGGAAAGACGGAAAAAGATATATCAGAAACACTACTTAATTTAATTGAGAAAAAGAAAGAAAGAATGAACAAGATGTGTTTAACGTATGTTTCAGTGAAATGGAAATAAAAGTTGTCCTTACGTATTAAAATAACGATCAGTATTATGATGGCTATTGCAATATTTTTTTTAAAGCTGTTAAGCACAAATATTTAACAAATGCGACAGATAAATTTCTACGTCTATTTTATTGTTGTAGAACTCGCCATAAGCTTATTCAAACATTAAATTAAGAATTATGCTGAAGGCTATATCATGTTGAAAAAACTGTTCTCGCGAGATCACCGAAGTTAAATAACGTTGAACTTGGTCAGTACTTAGACGGGTGACCGATAAAGAAAACCAGATTCTCTAAACATGGACGTGCGAGTGATGTAATGGATAAAGACTTGGAAAGTGATATCGGCGTTACGAGTTCCAATTCCATTTGGGTTCGTTATATTCAATTACGTGTAAATACTCTTGGCAAAGGCATGAATCTATCACTTCTGCCTCCCCACCCAGTTATGGGTTTAATAGTATGACTTGTATTAGAAAATCATTATCTCCCCAAAATTCTTACAATTCAATATGTTACTTATGTAAGCCCCTTCCTCTGGAATTATTTTAGGAAAAACGTTTCATTTTTCAGACGTTTTGTTTTGTTTTTAATATAGTAAGTAAAAAAAAAATATCTGAGGTTCTTTGAAGTAAGCGGGCTAACACCTCTACAGGGCGTATGAGTTAACAACTGAACTCGTTTCCATCTCAGAAGGACATAAGAAGAATCCAGATTGACGTATTAAGATGTCTGAAGGTGGACTCTGAAGGTTGTGTTTTCGACGTGTTTATTCGTCGGTGCCTGAAAAACAGACACTTCCAGTAAAAATGTATATACTCGAGTTTGAAGAAAATAAAAACATTATAATTGGAAAGAGTGATAAGTCTATTATTTTTTGTTAATTTAAATAGAACTGACTGTAACAAAAAACAAACTTGATGCCATCCTCAATAATAAACAAATTTAAGAAAAATAATGTTGACCTTCTTTAGACACGAATAAACAAACTAATTAAAATTAATAATGCCGAAAAAGGATCAATGAGACTCAACAAAAGTTTGGATGAGTATAATCCCGGCTATTTATACGGAAATGTTAAAATCCACAGACCGAACTGATTGCGACGTCTCATAATCTCTCAAATTCCTACTCCCGTATTTAACTTATCTGAAACTCTAAAAAACTCATCCAATCATACTTGTCTAATAAATATGGTGTTAGTTCGACCAACGATTTTCTTGACATATCACAATCTAATAAATCAAGCTATGTTACTTCGCCTCGTTAGATATTGAAATTCTCTTTACTAATATTTCTGTTTAAGAAACCATAGAAATAACTATATAAAACTCATATAATCACGCTAGGTTCGCGCCTACTAATATCAGATGAAATATTTGATGTAAACACTGTGCCGGAGAAGGGGTTAAATAACTTAAAAAGGTGTTAATAAACTGTAAAGTAAAAGAAACAAAGCAATCAATCAACTTAAGAAAATCCAAACTGAAATTTTCTCGTTTAGAATATTACATTATTTGTAAACTCTTTATATGAAATACTTCCATTCTCTTGTTCTTGGAATGTTCAAACACGTATAATCGTCTGCCGAAGACTTTTCTAAAAGCAGATTTCCTTTCCCCTGTACTTTGTAAATAAAGACTGATAAAAAAAATGACAACGTTGTCTGGGACGGGATTAATGTAAAATCTTTCATAACCTAAAACGTTCATCTTTCTTTTTCTCTCATTCTTTTTCCTTAAATCATCGCATTTTCTTCTCTGTTAAAATTGTCTTCAGCGTAATAGTGTCGTGTGAAAATTGCCTCGAAAAGATAAAGAAGACAGATATCCAAGAATATAGAAAATGTCTGTCGTATATCTCTTATGAGTCTATCTACAAAAAAACATCTTTTTTCTGTTTAGTAAATGCCGTTGAATATAAGACTTGGTAGCTCAAGTTTGATGGCTACTGCCAAAAGGTTCATAATGAATGAAAAGTTGGTAGTATAGCTGGCCACTCGTATTCGAGAATAACTGTCTACTAGGGCGGTTAGCCAATCCCTATTGTAGATGCTTGCTCAGGCGCATTTGTGTTTATTCAAAACCCACAGAGCCCACCTGTGGTTTATACTGTAACTATACTGAGCAGAACTTAGTTAAAGTTTCTGGGAAAGAGCGTGTTATATAGCCTGATCAACAATTTGAACAAGGGCAGCACGCTCAAGCCCTCGGCCACGATGACTTGTGAATTCATGCTAGCACAGCTATCGACGGCTCCCAAAAGTACCGTCTACCAATTTCACTCACAAGGATTTGGTCAACCTTTGGTATGGTGTTCCAAACTTGCTGGAATCGACCCCTCCATTCCGATAACACCAGGAAGTGTCTTTCCTGACACATCGAACATGATGAGATTCGAACCCGGGTCTCATGGTCAGAATGGGAAACTTTTAACCACTCAACCATGTGCCCATATAAATTTGGTATTAAGTGAAGCTTATCAGGGCAAGAATACGGGATAACGATTGATTTTTAATTTGAAGTGGTTAGAAACGTACTGTTCAAGGAACTAACCATGTGGCCTTCGGTACTCTTCAGAATCAGTTCCTTGGGATTCTTACATTTAGTAAAAAAAAGAGGAAATTGGTTTGATTCGACTCAGCGGAGTTATCATGGCGTGTCTGATTTGTCAATGTCTGAACGGGTAAAACTAAAAAATGGAGCTCATCTGTACATTAGCCATAGAAATAGTTGAGTTTAAAGCTAGGTGATTGTAGAATGAAAAGTAAGTCATCCCTCAGAATCTGTCTATATTTCTGAGATGAGGTATTATGTATACTACTTATATCATTCTTCAAGGACACATGGCACAGTGGATAAAGGCGTTGGTTAGATCCACTGACAGGACCCAAAGTGTGATTGTTCAATACCCGGTTAAGGCAGTGGAGATATTGGAGAGGGGAATTAACAGGAGATAACTGATAACTGACATCCATTAACACATGGCACGTGGAACGAGAACAGTGAGTGAAATAAAGGATTCAGTTCGACATTCCAACCACCTGAAGAAGGCCGGAGCGTACAACGGCCGAAACGTTGTAATAAATATGGCGACAAAGATGAGGACAATAATAATGTAAATAGTGTAACTCATCCCTCTACACGACTATGTAAATTCTTTTTGAAGTTTTTCGCTTCCTGTTCAGATATGGCAGTAATACTTCAATTTGGTCTTTGTCGCGAGTATCATATTTCGTTAGAAAAAGTCTTAAAGGTAAACTCATAAACACCATTCAAACAAAGACACATGTACGTGAAAGAATAGGAATAACAAGGGATGTTATTGTCGGTCGTCCCATTAATCCCAGGAGACGTAAAATGAAAATTTCTAAAGAAGTAAAAAAGAAAAATCATGCTAAAGTGGATGCAACTAGGAAATAAGACTCAGCCATTTAGTATGGCATACAAAGATAATAATTTATAATTTTTTTTTTTTTTTTTTTATGCATTGTGCCCCAAGCAAGGCGTGAAGCCACTAGGGTGCAGGGGGTTGCGGAAGATTTGGAGCGAGAGCAGATAAGAGTGATAGGAGAAAGGAAGAGGAGAAGGATAGTGGGTAGATCAAGATAATTGAGATGTCGATTGACATTACATTTGAATAGTTGGAGATTATAGCTTTCAGGGAAACAGTAATTGGGGAGGGTGTTCACTGGCGAGAGGTGCGAGGTATGAAGCTATTGGAGTAGAAGAGACGGCTACATTTGAAGGTTTCTACGGTGTAAGGATGAGGCAGGGATGCCAGCCTCGTAGGGGCGTTTGAATTCATGGAGTCTGGGAACCAGAGAGAGCAGCTCATCAGAGCAGTTACCATGGAAGTATTTGTAGAAAAGACAGAGAGAGGCGACGGTGCGTCTGTGAGAGAGTGACTGCAGACAAGACGCTAGATCAGGGCCAATTAGATTACATATCCGTCTCTGGATCTTGTCAAGAACTCCGAGGTAAACAAAAGGTGCTCCAGCCCATATATGGCAGCAATACTCCATGCAAGGGCGAACAAACAAACAATAAAAAAAGAAATGTAGACGTGTAGCTCGTATATAAAATCTACGTACCTGAAATGCATAATTGAGTTAGTCTGTATTTTTAGGACGATGAAATGTGTCCTAGTTTTGAGAGATTTATTTTGGGAGATGTTAACACATGCGTCTGTCTACATCGAAGAAGCGGCGAAAAGAAAGACAACCCACATAGTCAATGTCTAGAGGGAGAAAAAGAGGAAGAAAAGGACTCCCAGCACCTTTTTATACGCTCCCGCAAGTAATTCTGATTGGCTCAGCGGAAGCCATCGCAATGCCTATTTTTCACCACGGAAACAGACGTGACATGCCGATTTTAATTTCCGTTATACTCCACAGTCTAGTCTTGAAAATTATAATTCGAAAAGCAATGTTTTTAAATATAAATTGAAACATTAACTATTAACATACATGCAATATATATATATATATATATATATATATATATATATATATATATATATATATATATATATATATGAAAAACTTGGTAATGGGTATGGGTAGTTTCAAGGAGGATGAAATCCTGAGAGCTCAATGTAAATCCAGAGCTAATAATTTAAAGAAAAACAGACCATATTTGGTTCCATTATAATAATTTATTTCATCAGAGCTCTTTTAAGGACGCTGGATCATCAGATAGCACTTCCTTAAAAATGAAGCGAAAACGTTTCATTTTTGGAAACGTTTCATTTTTTTGGAAGTGTTATCATTTTTGTAAGTGTTATCTGATGATCCAACGTCCCTTAAAAGGGCTCTGATGAAATAAATTATTATAATGGAACCTTAAAATGGTCTGTTGTTTTTTTTATATATATATATATATATATATATATATATATATATATATATATATGCAGCATATTTCATTCAAACATATTTCATTGAATATTATGAAAATATTGTCCACTTATTTTTATACTAATCCTTTCCAGTTATATAATCAGGATCTTGACGTTAGTTGAAATTCATCAAGGAAGGTGCCGTAGTTTTTTTTTTTTTTTTAATCCAAGTACTTTCGAAATTTTTAAGATCATCTTCAATAATCCTCTATCTGTTCAGGGATGTTCAACTCCTGCAAAGATTATATTTGCGGAACGTAAAATCACAGAACCATTTTCAAATCCCAGCCTAGTTTGTTTTAATCACCTTCGTATTGATGTCAATTGTTTTTAAACCAACAATTTTACGCCAAAAAGATACACTGTTATAAATATACTATTTGTAGGTCAGATGCTAAGAAAGTTGGTTCAATGTGCCGTGCAAACATTTTTTTTTCTCCAGAATCTATCTTACATATCTATAAGTCTACCATTCGTCCATGCTTAAAATATTGCTTCAACATATGGCCCGTTTCTCCTGCTATGTATCTAGAGATCCTTTATAAAATCAAAAGATGAATCAGCAAAATCATTGGTCCTTATCTAGCGTCTCGGCGTCAGTCACTTCCCACCACCGTAAAGTTGTTTCCCTGTTCCTTTTCTATAGATACTTTCTTGGTTATTGTTCGGACGTTCTCTTTGATATGGTACCTAGACTTTACGAATTTAAGCTCAGAACTAGATTGTCGGCAAGCTCTAATCAATTTAGAGTTGGATTGGCTAGATGCAATCGCAAGTTCTAAGCAATCAATTTCTATTCTTGCACTTCTCGCTCGTGGAACACGCTAGCAGCTGCATGATTTCTATTTAATTTAAACGCTATATCAATCGTTATCTTCTGTCTTCTTAATTATACTTCTTTTGTTGTTTCTTCATAGGGAGGCTTCATTTTTTTAATTCTTCAAAACTCAGTAACCCCTTCTGTCTTTTACTGCCTTACTTAGGGCAAATTCTATTTTAAAAAATGCTTGCATCAGTGAGTTTCCCTAGCGAGAAACTTTAGTCCCAGAGTGTGTGGAATTGGGATAAAAAAACCATCAGCTTCGAACTTTTTTTTATTAGTGTTTACCCAATACAATTCTCGAGAGTCACTCGACGTAAAAAGTTACTTAATGATGATAATGTATGACCGCCGGAAGCGGAAGTACTAAGTGCAGTTGTGGTTTTCTATGAGAGACAGAAACGATTAGACATGAATACGATAAAATTATAGGGATCCCGAAAACATCCTCACTGCAGTCTGTTCCCCAAAGTATCAGCTATTGGGAACTTCTTCCTTACTAATGGAATACGAAGAGAATGAGGAAAATGCCTCACAGCTTACTCAGGTCTTGGGTGCAAATGTCAGGACTGATCGAAATAAGGAATCTAACTCGTTGGAATATTTGCCAGGGAAATAATGGTAATAAAGATGGCGGATTGCGACGTTTCGACTATGTGAAAAATTATTCATCAAACACAATGTCGCGTGGACGCTGCAGAAATGTCTATCAATATAGGTAAGTTAGAATTGGAACGCCCCTGTCTAACTATAAGAAGAATAATTTATTTTTGGTCTGATCTGGCTCATATAAAGACAGAGCATAACAAGAGGATCCATATAACTATTTTTTTTTTATCATTTCACCCCAAGCAAGGCGAGAATGCCACTAGTACGTCGCAGGGTACGGATAAAGAAAGTAAGAGAAATGTATGAGTAAAAAGAAGATTGAGGAAAGGACAAAAAATGAACGGCTTTCAAGAAGATAGAAGATAGCCACTGACGTTTCATTTCGCTTTTTGAAGATTGTAGTTATTGTTACAGTTTTTTGTGTATATGTATGTATTATGTAACTAGTCAGTTAGTCCAAATGCCTTGACTCGCTTTATAGTCTACCAATAGAAGGTTAACTAATCAGAAGCCGCAGAACATTCTATCCGTCGTGTATAAAGGCGGCTATTTTTGTTTACCCTACCCGAATGACCAGTGCCAACTTGTCAGGCGAAGATGACAGAAGGAAATACTTGCTGCGATATCAACTGCTAACCTGAACTACACTTTCCTACTCTCTCCGAAATATTCACTGCTAACCTCTGGATTCTATACTCGAAGACGACCGTCAAAATGTCTAACAGTTATCAGGGAAGCAAGTAAACGAAAGGTACTTCCACAGGCGGGAAATGTGAGAAAAGAAACTGTTAGAGTAGAAGAGTCGGTTGTATTTAGCTATTTCAGCAGTAAACTGGTGAGACCTATATTCCAATCTAGAAGCACGCTTATATTCATGTAGGCGGGGTTCCAGGAAACAAAGCTTGTCAGATTAGTTGCCATGAATAATATTTGTAGAAAAGACAGAGGAAAGTCACGTGACGTCGATGAGAAAGTGACTGATGCCGAGATACCAAGTCACGATCGATAACATTACAGACCCTTCTTTGGATTTTATCAAGAACCTTCGAACACCAGACCAGATATGGCAGCAGTATTCAATATAAGCACGATTTGGTAAATGTGCAAGATGCATCCCGACGAGAAACATTTCTGGCACGACATATTGACCCAACATTCCTTTCAGTAGATGCAGCTACCGGTACAAGGAACTGGTCCCATTTGGCCAGAATCTTTAGCGATAGATCGTATATATGAGTTCCATTTGCGGTCTGGGTGACCTTAAGTTCCAGTAGGGATTCAAGGTACGGCCCCTGCTTGAGAGAACAACCATCTATCATTTGAAAGTTTGAGGTTCATCTGATGATGGTGGAACGTTACTAGCTTGATTTGTATCTTGCGAATGTTACAAGTCAGTCCACTGGCATAGTGATCTTTCTTTCTATGCGCCGTATTCGTGTCAGGACGTAGGCGATCATGGCTCTCCAGCTCCCTCTATCCCTTGCAGCTCTCAACAAGTTCCTTCCATCTGCCACAGACAACATTCTGTCACCCACTTGCTTAAGGCCGCTAGGTATGTCATGCTTTGTTTCCCTTGTCTCTGTTTCCCCCTATTCGAGCCGTGAGTATCAGCTTCTCCAAGCACTCCTTCCTCATTGTGTGACCCATTAACATCAGCTGCTTCTTCCTCATGTTAAGTATAAGCTTCCTCCTTGTTTGCATCCTCTCCAAGACCTCATCCTTCCTCACACGTTCGGTCCATGATATCCTTAGCATCCTTCTGTAGAACAACATCTCCGTCGCTTCGAGTCTCTTCTTCATCTTTGAGGAAATCGTCCGACATTCGCTGCCGTAAAGGAGGACAGATGTCACATAACAGCTCAGTATTCTTTTCTTTGTTACCAAGGAAATCCTCTTGTCTCTCAACACACTGCGAGGAATTTTGGAATATGTTCTTGGCCATCCCAATACGTCTACGGATCTCAGTGTTGCACTTAACTTCCTCTGTTAAAACGCTTCCCAGATATTTAAACTTCCGCGTCTGCTTGATTCTAGTGTTCCCGGCCTGCAAATCGCATTTCCGGCTCATCCTTCTATTGATGACCATGCATTCTGTCTTCTTGTAGTTTATGCTTAGTTCTTTCTTCTTACTCTCCGTCGATACCTTCTGTAGGAGATTTTGAAATTCTTTTTCCTTGTCTGCTAGCAGTACTGTGTCATCTGCGTATCGTGTTGCTAAGATGGTGGTCGCCAATGGTAAATCTCGATCGGGTTTTCAATTCTCTCAGAATTGCCTCGCTCTATAGGTTGAATAGGTCCGGTGAGAAGACGAATCCTTGTCTTACGCCTTTTTCTATTTTTGAATATTCGCTTAACTCGTTCCCTAGGCGCATGCATGCTATTTGCTTCCAGTATAGGCTCTTAAAACACAATTCTACATTGAACTTTTCGTGCTAAACAGTTTTGTATATGGCTAATTACGCCCCTAAATATAATGAAAAATTGACAATGTTTAACCTTTGAGCCCAGAAAAAAAACTGTGACATCAGTCGATTAATTTTTAAAATGATTGGAATTGTAATAAAAAAAAAAATGAAAGTGGATTTATACTTTTTCTTTCATCTTGAGAATTTACAACAAAGGTATTAAATTCTTTAATGATTAGATTGTTTATTTACAAGAATAATTTTGCATTTACAAGATTATGATATATGTGAACTAACTATAACCGTCTATAATGCAATATGTATTATTTACCATTTTATGAAGGAATAAAAATGAAAATGATTTTTTATTTAAATATTTATAGAAACGTCAATGAACAAGACATTTCATATAAATACATTATGACGAACAAATGTAATTATGAATCTTGGATTAAAATAAAATTCCTGGACATTTATTTCACTTAATCTCGCCACATAAATTCAATAATATAAGTTGGGAATATAAATTTCTCTAACAGATTTTGACAATTTTGCGATTTTTTTAAAATAAATATATTGGATGAAAACACTTCTTTTCATACCGTTATGGTGTAGAACCATAGAAAGATAACACGAACTCGGATATAATGTTAAATAGTATATTATCGGAAACGTAGTAAAAAGCTAAATGTGGACTGGAGAATACTTTCTCTTACTGGTGTCCTGACTCAGTGGCTCTCACTCAGTCTTCTACTCAGAGTTGGTAGCCATATTATATAGGTGTGGAAGAGTCCATTTGTAGGTAGGTCCCCCACAACACATATATATTTCTTTACAGAATGTTAAATATTAAATACTTATAAAAGATAAGTAATAAATATCACATTGCTCATAGTTTACATGTTTTTATAATCGTGTAAGCAAACATTGCCGAGGGAGTCAAAAGTGAATACAATAATAGCAGTGTGAAGGAAATCACCGTCATTTTGACACACCGTTGTTTCTTTTGGGGGGGGTTCTTTTGCGGGCACAAAGGTTAAACATAGCCCAAAATCTTTATATTTCTAATGTAAAGATAACTCCGAATCACAGAAATTAATAGAGAAACACATATTAGACCATCGACTTTCACCTAAGGGCAAGTACGTCTCTGGGTTAAAAAGTTAGGATTTCACTGAGGCATCGTTATTCCAAGTTGGTACGTTGAAACTGCTGGAATATTGACCATTCTACATGCTTCGCTATGCCAAGTACCGACCCGAAATTATTACATCGTGTTTATTTTGTACGGGTGTTTATTATTTCTCCAATAGTATTTTTTACAGCGACAGGATTATTCTTTTCACTTATATTTAACTTATATAATATATTTAACTTATATAGGATTCGAGCGAGTGAAGCCTGGTGGTTTGGAATAAAGATCATCCTAGTTTGAACATTGTGGACTGGCGATACACAACCACGAACAAAGAACTGTACCAAATTTGCAGAAACCACATGACTTGAGGTCTTTCAAACACAACAACTAAAATGGATATCACATGTATCATTCAGAAATAATGTCATAATCAAGATGCTGATATTTCACACAACTTCAAGCAAAAACTTAAAAAGGACCCCCTCTCCCTGCAACTTTGGAAAGTGCAATAACTGTTACTGGACTGTATCTGTTTTCCTGAAAAATTGTTTTAAATGAAATATTTTATAAATTTCAAGCAAAAACAGCACTGATTGTTCGGTCAATGAATGTCAAATGTTTCCTTGTAAGGAAATGGCTAATATCACCATTACCACTGGCATTAGGCACCTTAACGCGGTGTAATGGTTGGCAAGATTGTGTCGCTAGAACAATTAAGACTGAGTAGTGAGTTCGACCCTCATTCTGTGCCCCATATTTTCGGCTTTGTGCCATGTCTTAGCGACGCTTAGAAAATTACATTAACAAAAGGTTTATTGTGAATTGGTACAATATGTTTATAAGTTAAAAAATTCCACTGTCATGAAAATTCCAGACATTTGGTATAAACGTCTAGACTTTTGTAATTGATAAGACAGAAAATCTTGTAAACAGGAAATGACATTTTTAATATTTTGAAAGTATATTGAAGAGTGTAGTTGAATTAAATCTTGAAAAATGAAAATGCTAGATAGCGCGTTTCGTAGGTAGCACAGATTTTCAGATTAATGATGAATTTGTAGGTCTGATGAATTGGATCGTATATACGATTCCAATGGAAAAAATTATGACCATGGAATATTAGTGTTTAAGCCTTTTTATTTTAAGCCTGTTTGGACATGATCGGATTTTTTTTATTCAAAAAATATACTGTCTTGGACATTGATTATGTATGTTCTATCTATATATATATATATATATATATATGTGTGTGTGTGTGTGTGTGTGTGTGTGTGTGTGTGTGTGTGTGTGTGTGGCTGTGTGTGGGTTTGAGCAGTTCTTAAAAAGAGTCTGCCGGATATGCACAGCGGAAACAAAAAGTGGTCACCACCAATCAATATGGTAGAAGTTTTCTAAACAGATAATCACCTTTCTGGTGTACACAGTACGATCACTACTATAAGTTTTCATGCCTTTAAGCGATCGTCAGGCGGTCCGTAGCTTTAATGCGAAAATAGGATCCTTTATACTTTTAGATCATATATATATATATATATATATATATATATATATATATATATATATATATATATATATATATATATATATATTATATTATAGTTGTGTGATATTCTATCAGTTTTGCCGAAGATTTCTCTCCATGGGTAATTAACTTCTCAAAACCAATAGCTGGACAAAGCAGTATAGCAGCTCATATAGAGAATTACTGAAATCAAGAGGACGCGTTTAAAATCCAACAGACATTAACTCATTTAATATAAAAAGATAGAATTTTCTTATTAAATTTTGATCGATTTGTCTTTCCTATGTGCAAACATGGGGTTTTGGTGTCTAAAAAGGTTTCCGAATGGAAAAACAGAATTTTTATGAGCAGGGGAAAATGTTGGCAGGGAAGAGACAATGAGAACATAATGCGGGAAAAGAAGAAAGCTCACAATAAGAATATAATGTAGAAACGAGGACAGATAACATGAAGTACAAAATGTAGAAAAAGAATAGCATGACATGAAGTACATAATGTGGAATATGAAGAAAGATTATATAAATTACACAAAATAGAAAAAGAAGAAAGATGATATAAAGTACAAAATGTAGAAAACAAAAAAGATGGCATAAAGTATACAATGTAGAAAAAAAAAGATGACATAAAGTACACGATGTAGAAAAAGGATAGACATGGTAATAAGAACATAATGCAAAAAAACGAGGACAGATGACATAAAGTACATAATGTGGAATATGAAGAAAATCTACACAAAGTACACAATTTAGAAAAAGGAGAGAGGTGACAATACGAATATAATGTAGAAAACGAGGACAGACGACATAAATTACAAAATGTAGAAAATAGATGACAATAAGTACATAATATAGAAAAAGAAAGATGACATAATGTACACAATATACAAATAGGAAAATGACATAAGAACATTATAGAAAAAGATAAGAAAGATATCATAAATTATCTGATGCAGAAAATGATGTCATAAAGTACCAGATGCAGAAAAAGTAGAAAGATGTCATAAAGCATCTGATACATAAAAAGAAGAAATATGTCATGAAGTACCTGAGGCATAAAAAGTAGAAAAATGTCATAAAGTACCTGATGCAGAAAACGATGTCATAAAGTACCTGATGCAGAAAAAGTAGAAAGATGTCATAAAGTACATGATGCAGAAAAATATGTCATAAAGTACCTGTTGTAGAAAAAGTAGAAAGATGTCATAAAGTGCCTGATGTAGAAAAAGAAGTAAGATGTCATAAAGTACATGATGCAGAAAAAGAAGAAAGATGTCATAAAGTACCTGATGCAGAAAAAGAGGAAATATATCATAAAGTACCTGATGCAGAAAAAGAAGAAAGATGTCATAAAGTACCTGATGCAGAAAAAGAAGAAAGATGTCATAAAGTACATGATGCAGAAAAAGAAGAAAGATGTCATAAAGTACATGTTGCAGAAAAAGAAGAAAGATGTCATAAAGTACATGATGCAGAAAAAGAAGAAAGATGTTATAAAGTACCTGATGCAGAAAAAGAAGAAAGATGTCATAAAGTACATGATGCAGAAAAAGAAGAAAGATGTCATAAAGTACATGATGCAGAAAAAGAAGAAAGATGTCATAAAGTACATGATGCAGAAAAAAAGAAAAAGGTACATGATGCAGAAAAAGGAGAAAGATTTCATAAAGTACATGATGCAGAAAAAGAAGAAAGATGTCATAAAGTACATGATGCAGAAAAAGAGGATGTCATGAAGTACATGATGCAGAAAAAGAAGAAAGATGTCATGAAGTACATGATGCAGAAAAAGAAGAAAGATGTCATAAAGTACCTGATGCAGAAAAAGAAGAAAGATGTCATAAAGTACATGATGCAGAAAAAAAGAAGGATGTCATAAAAGTACATGATGCAAAAAAAGAAAAAGAAGTCATAAAGATGTCAGAAAAGAGGATGTCATACCTGATGCAGAAAAAGAAGAAAGATGTCATAAAGTACCTGATGCAGAAAAAGAAGAAAATGTCATAAAAGTACATGTCATAAAGATGTCATAAAAGATGATGCAGAAAAGAAGAAAAGATGTCATAAAGTACATGATGCAGAAAAAAGAAGAAAGGTGTCATAAAGTACATGATGCAGAAAAAGTAGAAATTTGTCATAAAGTACCTGATGCAGAAAAAGACGAATGATATCATAAAGTACATGATGCAGAAAAAAAGAAAGATGTCATAAAGTACCTGATGCAGAAAAAGAAGAAAGATATCATAAAGTACCTGATGCAGAAAAAGAAGAAAGATGCCATAAAGTACCTGGTGCAGAAAAAGAAGAAAGATGCCATAAAGTACATGATTCAGAAAAAGAAAAAAGATGTCATAAAGTACCTGATGCAGAAAAAGAAGAAAGATGTCATAAAGTACATGATGCAGAAAAAGAAGAAAGATGTCATAAAGTACATGATGCAGAAAAAGAAGAAAGATGTCATAAAGTACCTGATGCAGAAAAAGAAGAAAGATGTCATAAAGTACATGATGCAGAAAAAGAAGAAAGATGTCATAAAGTACCTGATGCAGAAAAAGAAGAAAGATGTCATAAAGTACATGATGCAGAAAAAGAAGAAAGATGTCATAAAGTACATGATGCAGAAAAAGAAGAAAGATGTCATAAAGTACCTGATGCAGAAAAAGTAGAAAGGTGTCATAAAGTACCTGATGCAGAAAAAGACGAATGATATCATAAAGTACATGATGCAGAAAAAAAGAAAGATGTCATAAAGTACATGATGCAGAAAAAGAAGAAAGATGTCATAAAGTACATGATGCAGTTTTAATATAAAATTCGTACACTTTCGTCTTTCATTTTAACCTGAAGACGCCACTTAGCACTCGGAGACGAAACGTGTTTTTATTTTTAAAAAAAGTTTCACACCCACACAATGTGATAAAGAAAATTTTAAGGAAGTTGAATCGTTAGCATACATTAAAACACAAGCCTAGTTTTCTGAGACTTCTTCCATCGTTAACGTGACTATTCGTTTAGGAGACATTTTTCCATTGTGGGATGAGACCAGTTCTAAAAAGGGAAAAAAAAAAAGAAAGAACAGAACCTGATTTCACTTTATCGATCTGAATCACCCCTCTATTGATTGCCATTTCGATCTCTATTCAGTTTCGATAAAAATCACCTGTTACTGAATGTCACCAACTTTTTTTCCTCAGACAAGTTAGCCTAATAAGTGATTGATTCTAATTCAGTGCCAGCACCCGAAGAGAGAAATAAAATCTGACTTAGTCTAGACTGAAGTCATTTAAGGCCATTTACAAGGGAAAGAAATGATCAGCAGCAAATATCGGGTTAACTAAAAACAAACCAGATATCCCACAGTTGTTTTGATTTTCGAAGTCTACTTTAAACTATCAGCATTGCATAGTTCACTGAATAGTATCTAAACTATTTAATAATATAATTCGGTTAATATTATCTAAAACAATTTACAATATAATTGGCTTAATATTATCTAAAATATTTAATACTATAATTCACTTAATATTATCTAAACAATTTATAATATATTTTGCTTAATATTATCTAAAACAATCATTTATTTTTTCACAGACCAAAAACAGTATTTTTGACAAAATAAACTTATGCTTTCATACATGTATACAGAGAAAGTTCTAAAACTTTAAGATCATTCAACAAGAGACTTGAAGTGGCTAAAATGTGGTTCGGTTAGAATGATTCTGAGAATACCATGAACTGAACATGTGTGTAACAAGGAAGTTTTAAACGTAAACAAAATGATAAAATATCCGCTTCCTTTTGTTTCCTTTTTTTTTTTTTCTTTTTTTTTTTTTTTTTTTTTTTTTGCAATCGAGTTCGCCACAAGCATGGCCGGAAAGCCGCTAAAATGCAAGGGTTTACTTGGTGACAAAGAATTCTAAAACAGTACCACTACTAAGGAGCGAGAACAAAAAAAAGAATAATCAAGAGGACAGTACATAGTGACTGAGATTGTATTTCAATTTTTGAAGATTAAAGTTGGCCAGAAAATATGGAGCCGGAAGGGACTTCCACAAGCGAGAAGTGCGAGAAAAGAAACTGTTAGCATAGAACTTACGGTTTGATCTGGCCAACCTAATTGTAAACTGATGAAACCCAGTCACCAGTCTAGTAATTTAAATTAAAAAAAATCTAGTTACCATAGCGAAGGTCTCATTCGGACAATTACGATGAAACTATTTATAGAAATGACACAGCGAGGAAACGCTAGTGCAGTGTAAAAATGACTGCCGCCATATCGGGACCAATAATGTTGCGTATACTTCTTTGGACTGAGCTATAGACTTTGAAATTTCTAGAGCATATAACGAAGAAGACGTCTTAGAAAATGTGATACTCACACGGCATTTGGATGGCAATTGGTCTACCGCTAAACGGTGTAAATAGCACACCGGGTTCTATAGCCTTAGAAGGCATCTGGTCTACAGTAGAACGAAATGGCCACCGATTGCAGGAAAAAAACCTGATCGCGTAAACACATAACTGCCTGAATCTTGTGGTAACTCGACCATTTAAATAAATGGTTTTATTCAAGAGTATAAAAGAAATATTATATTATAGATATAACAGTGATTGTATTCAATGGTTATTTATTGCCCAAAATAAAGAATAAGTACTCGGATATACAAATTTCGTATAGTAAAGCTGAAGTTTCTAGAACACATAATGAGTTAAGAAGGCTTGGAAAACCGGAGATACACAGGCCATACTGAAGAAAAAAATAGACAAAGAAAAGTTATGCATAATCTGCGAAAATGGATGGCAAAACAGTGTTTAGGAGAGAGGGCAAAACGTCAAAATTTATTAAGAGCTACAAAGAACATGAAATTTGGACGAACTATGGTCGCCAAAGCTCGACGGTACATAGAAGAAAAGAAGAACTCTGAAACATAAATGGCAGGCATCAAATATATTCCTAAATAAGAATTAAATGGAATTTTATTTAAATCCCAATATCTGTATTATTTACCCAGATATTGGTGATGGCAAAAGACGTAAAGTACACAGTGTAGAAAAACTACGACATTAAGAAAAGGTTCAAATATTAAATGATAGCACTGATTTTATTTACCAAAAATGAATCAAAAGTTATTATATATATCAATTTCTAATGGTAGGTCTAAGAAAAAGAAAAAGACGGCATTACGTAAGTTTTCAAATATTCAAATTTGCAGTGAATGTGTTAAGTTCTATTTATAAAACCATGCATGAGTAATTTATATAAAATATATAATCTATATAATAAATTCGAATGTCAGTGTGTCACACCTTTTCAACTATACTCCTAGAGGCCGTCGCCCAACATATTATACCATTCTGGCATCAGGCCGACCCCGCGAGTAAATTAAAAACATCCCAGGCCGGATCTCTACTTGCAATCCTGAAATTTTAGATTCTCAAGTTTTCCTTACAGTTATTGTTTTCAGATTCCGCCATCTCGGCTTCTACTGATAAAATCAAATAATGGGACACAATTCTCTAACTTTCAATAGCTCATTTCAAATGAAAAAAATTAGTTTTCAAATTAATGTGCTTCAAAATAAAACTGCCCATGTTTTCACCTTTACTCCTAGATGCCGTAGCGCAACATACCATACCTTTTTTGGAATCAGGTCGACTTCGTGAGCAAATTGAAAACATATCGCCTGAAATTTTGTATTCCAAAATTTTCATTAATGCGAATTCTTACGTGATTTTTTTACGGTTAATTTTTTTGTACGATAACAATATTTATAACTTGAAAATAAATTTGGGGATAATCGAAATTATTTGCGAAATCCAGCGAAAGTCACTCATGAAATAAAAATAATTGTTTGTACGGAAAGTACCCACGTACATGAAGTACCTACGTACATGAAGTACCTACGTACATGAAATCTTCTATAAATTAAGTGGCAGCAGAAGAATTATCGTTGAACTTTTAAAAAGTAACCTTAAATATTAATGCAATACTTAAATGCAGCGATCAGTTATGTGTTCTTATGTAGTTATTTTTTGTTGCCTATTGCATCTACTCCTCCCTATCTGTTGTGATCAAGGCCCAATGAAGAGCTTTTAAGCTACTACTATAATATACGGGAAAAGGATACATAATTGTTTCCATATCAGAACAGTTTTAGGAATATCTACTTTAAATTGGAAAAATAAATTTTCGTAAGACGTGTTTCATCATTTAGGTTTTAATCTGTGAGGGAACGCTGGAATTTCAAACATTAAAATTGAATCCTTTTCTTTAATTATGTTTGGGTATCTAGTCAAGCCGGTTTTATTTAGTTTCTTTTCGTTTATGTTTATTTCGATTTTGTTTTTAGGTATCCCCCATTGTGATAATAGAAGATCTGCCATAGATTTTACTAAAATATAATATATAAAGAATAGATGGCATTATGCAAAGTTTCAACTAACGAAACTTACAGTGAAAACGCAAAATAGAGATTACGTTGTCATATATAACGATTTCTCATGTCAACACTGACAAAAGCAATACTTGTATTATATAAGATTTTAAATATAGAAGATAACAACGAGTTAATATAATTCTGCCATTACGAAAGACATGTTTTTGATCTATTGACAACTATTTACACTATTTATATTCTGACTATTGTCTTCATCTTTGTTGTTTTAACCACAACATTTCGGCTATTGTGCCTTCTTGCCTCCCTCGGGTGTATATTGATCTGGGTAACCTAAAGAGAATTCTGAACTGAACCCTTTATTTAATCTACAGGGTTAGAATGTTCTCGTTCTACTGCTCATGTCTGGGAAAATCTCGTTTAGTTTCTATTTTATTTAGTACTATTCACTTATTGCTCGCTCGTTTCCGCTGAGTGCAAGTACGGAATGCCCAACCCAGGGACTGAACTCACAACCAAATTTACAAATCATCGTTTTAATTCATTTTAATGTCCCAGGCAGTGTGTACTTGCACTCAGTGGCAACGAGCAAGCAATAAACTGAATATGATTAACTAAAATTAAGAACTAAACATGAATAGTTGGTCAAGAACAATCTACCTTTGTAGATTAAATAAAGGATTCAGTTCAGAATTTCCTGTTGGTTACCCAGATCGATATACACATGAGGAAGGCCATAGGGCACAATTGTCGAAACTTAGTGATAACAACAACAAAGATGAAGACAATAGCCCGAATATAGTGTAAGTAATTGTTGAAACTTGACTAATGCATGGAATAATAATGCAACACAAAATGTACTTTGAACAAAATGTATTGAAACAAGAAAGTGTACACAATATTTGCATATAGTCTTTTGTATATTCCTGGTAAGACCGTTCCTGGAGAATGTGTTGACTGAGTCGCAGTCGGGCAGAGTCTCTGGTTGAATCTCTTGATTCCTCCCTCTCTTCCCGGTACCAACCATATTTATGTGGTCGGTACTCCACTATGCAAATTAGGTAGATCCTACCACAACAGTAATGATAATTCCTCATCCCGGAAATTTAGAGAGAAATCATGGACAAATTATTTATTTAAAATCATGGATCGGTAACCTCCTGCTTTGATCTGCACCGCGAAGCATTTTTGCCCGTCCAAAGACTAGTAAGGAATTTGCAACTTTTTTCTTGAGTGTGTTAGTTGTTTTCCCTGAAGTAAAATAAGAAATATAACATTAATTTCATTGTTTTTTTCCTTAAACCTCCAGAGCAAGGAATCCTTCTTGACGGAGCTCTCTCAGTCAGAGACATTTTATTATAATATATTTGATATCATGGTCCTCCCCTGAGACATTGCATAGCTGTGTGGCTCGCTCCCTCCAAAAAGTTGCCGATTACAGATATAAATCATATTAGTTCCCTGAAATTTCCACTGGCACTGAGGAATATTGTATCACATGAAAAAAATACATTCTATATTCGTCCAAATTGTGGCGTTTCTTACGAACAATTCTTAAACAAAATGATATCCTCGGAAGAAAATGGTGTTAATGTGGGCGTTTTTCCAAGGCTCGCTCTCTACTCAACTTAGGTAATTCCCATGATATGGCAAATTTTCCCGCTCTGGCCGGTGCGCGTGTTCAGGTCGATATAACTAAATAGACATATGGTGAAGCATTAAATTTTTATCATATAAGTAAGTCAGATTCTTCTGTTTCTGCTGAACGAGTCTCTTATTCGGCAAGAGGTTTTCTTGGACATCAGCGAGAAAATCAAATCACAGGAAAAGACATTCTTCTTCATTTTCTATGTGTCGAGGTCCTTCCGTTCGTTGGCGATAACAACTCTCCACAACTTTTGTCGTTCGTCCGGGTTCCTCTCTGTTCAAGCCAGAGAGTTTGACAGATGAACAGGCAAGAGCACTGTTCCCCACGAGGTTTACTTTTCCTACTTTCTTTACTGATTCTGAGTGAAAGTGTCATTTTCGTTTCTTTTTTTTCTCCAGAATGTCGACATTGCTCAATCCATGACATTCTCAGAATCCTTCTTTTAATGCTGAGAATAGCATATAAAATAAAATAGCCATTTCCGATATGAAAGACATAGATATTTACGTAAATGTGCTATTTTTTAATTAAACATTTACCGGCCTTAATGTTCGAGAAATTTCGTAGAAAATATGCGTCTTTTGACAGGAATCGAATCTGTATTCTATAACAGAATATTCACTTATCCTGACGTGCTATGACCGTTCAGCCACAGGACTACGGGATTGGCAAAGATCGTACTACTGTTTTTAAAAGAGTTTCGCCGATTTTTCTTGATCTACCGTATCTGCTCTGAAATCGTAGCCTAACGCAAACGATGACAACATATATGAAATGGATTCAATCCGATAAATATTTTAATATATTTTCTGTTTATAGGTTTTATATATATATATATATATATATATATATATATATATATATATATATATATATATATATATATACAAGAATAATCGCACATAGAATTAATCAGAAGTATCAATGCGATTATTGGCGACATCCATCGCTAGAAAACATAATATATGCATTAAAATCCTGTTCATCCATAGTGCGAGTTTTGATCCTTGAAGAAAAACTTGTTGTCTGTAGTTTTTCAGTTTATTTGATGTTAAAATTCTAGTACTTACGGACAGTCTTCCATCCATCATCAGGCATGTGTTTTTTTTTCTTATAAAATCAAAAACTTATTTGAGTAAATGCTGTTTTTTTTTTAATTAAACAGTATTAATTACATTTACTGGTCTGGATGTTCTAGAACGTTCTGGAACATTCTGGCCGGTAAATATTTACTAAATCTTACACTATCAGAACGTTACATGAGTAAGGCAGCTAATGAGGATCGAACTCACATCAGTATTAACGAGATACGATATTAATGAGCGATGAGGGGCACTTCGACGTGCGGTAATCGAAATAAGGATTTCGATCTTTACTGGGTGGCCCATAATTTCGGGCTTGTCTCACATCATCGCTACACATAGAACATCACAATTCGTCAACGACAAGGCATTCAGGAAGAATATTGTGTCTCTAAGGACTTCACGCTGTGCATTTAAGTATGAAAAATATTAACACATACCTGAAGATTTCCTTCTTGTGCTGTTTTATATTTCTAGAAAATATTTTTAGCTCTTTTTCTATTTGACGTAACCCATCAGGACATGGGCGATCATGTTTTTCCACAACTTCCTGTCATTTGTAGATGTTAGTATTGTTTGTAATTTTAACCGTTCATCTCATTCTCCGCTTCGCTAGTCATTCAAATAAGCTCGTCAGGTATGTGGGCAGTTAATTCCTCCTGCCCCTACAGTATGTTCTGTCAGTGTAAAATGCTCCAAGCCATCTTTTCTTATTATGTGCCCCAATCTCAACTCTACCATTCGAAATTAGTATGTAACAGTACTTATATTTTACGAGTGTCAAATTAACCAAGCCTTTTTTTACACTTTCTGATTCTAAGTATAAGCATCCTTTTTCGTTTCCGTTTTCCTAAAGAATCCTCATTGTTTGAACGCTCTTTTCAGCATCCTTCTCGAATATTTGCAGGATCATATCTTCCTCTTAATATGTGAATAATTTGTCCATAATTCAATGCTATATTGGAGAATTGATACTAAATATCCCGTCCTGGGTAAGACGTTAAACTTACATCCTCGTCCTGGGTAAGACTATAAACTACGTCCAGCAGCGTGGCCTCTGATCACGAGGTTTTGAGAAGCGTGAAAACACCTCTTATCTCTGCTGGCCCGGGGTGGTAGCAACTGCTAGGGTCCTAGCTATGGGCAAATAGTTAATTATTACCAGCAATGCAATTTTGAAGGAAAAATATTACCAGAAACAGATTTTTGAAAAAACAAAATATGACCAGCAATAAAAAATTTTGTTGGCATTAAATAACTCACTGAGGTTGATATGCCGTAAAACAAAATAAACCAAACCAAACATATTAAATATCACTCTAGCACCCTTTTCTTTTTTTAACGTAATTTTCCCGATTCTTATTCTTTCCTTAAGCTTTTGGGTGCCATTATTACGTATTCCTATGTACGTTCGTCTATCGATGTCACAATTGCCATCCGCTGTTCAAAGTCTTCTAAAATATTTAATTATGTGTGTGTGTTTGTCTTTGACAATTTAAATTCGCAGGTCGCATAGTGTGCTTTTTTTCTATTGATGACCACCATATGTTATTTATTTATGCAGTTGACCATTAGTCCTTTCTTCTCACTTTCTTTTATTAAATTGTAGTATTCCATCTGTGTCTGCGATGAAGACCGTCATCTGCTTACCTGATATTGTTAAGATTATTGTATTTGTTAGGTAATAGTTTTTTAATCGACCAAAGACTTTTCGCGAGATACCTTGAATCCTGAATTTTTTTTGTTTTTAATTGGAGTGCCTAACTGTAGTTTTTTTGGGTTTTTTTTGTTTTGTTTTTTTTTAGAGGAAGAATTTTCATTATTTCTTTCTTCAAAATACTCAGTTTCGCATTCAGGCCTTCAGTAATGTTACTAGCATTTATATTCTAGCTTCTAGATTCAAAGTTCATTCAAGAAAACGGGAATAATTTTACAAAAGATAGTGCAGTCGAGAGGCAAACTGAATCAGGAGGAAAAGAGATCATCATTTCAATTAGACCTGAAGAGTTCAATTAGTTATGTTATCTATCAGACATAACCTGATAAACTGCGCCTTTTTAATTCCCCCTCTTAAGCTTATACAATAAACTTCATTCAGAAACCTCTACATTGAGTGACCCTTGGGCTTTGTATTGAATGAACAATTAGACAGAAAATAAATCAAAAAGGATATTTTTCTGTTAATTAACCCCAAAATATTATTTCACTTCAAAATAAAAAGTATTTATATTTACGAAAATTAACACCAAATACTCCCAGATCGAGGCCCTTCCATTGCATTCCGGTTGGGTTGAGCTTTGAGATCGCCCCTAATGTGGGCGACCCTGGTGCGCTAAATATGGGGTCTGCATTCGCGCGCATCCCTGTGAACAAGACAAAAATAGATTTATTTAATTTTTTTTTTTTTAATTTCTTGTAAGTATCTCGAATATCATCCGTACTTACGAAATTTGAATAACTCCCAAAGTATTAGTCATTTTAAATTTTGAGGTTTTTAATTTTTTTTTTTTAAATTTTGATTTATAATTTCAAAAGAGTGCCAAAAATTAAAAAAAAAAAAAAACAAACTTTTATTTAACATTTAGGATGGGAGGTGAATTAATAATTGCGATAAGTAGTTATACATTATTTTTGGTAATTTTTGGCAATTTTTCTTTGTTAGAGTTGGTGTTGTTGCGAGGCAAGCTAAACGAATTTTAATTTTAAAAATTTATTTAAAAAATATTAATAAAAACAATGAAACTTTGATTTAAAATATTTAATTTCTTGATGTGAATTAATATTTCTGATAATTAATTTTACATTATTAATTAACAGAAAAGATCCAACAAAAAACAAAACAAAGCAAAACGTATTGACTAAAATCGACAACGTGTTGAGTTTTATTGACGACTACATTGTCCAGTCATGAACTAAAGAAATGCAAACAAAGATTTGGGCGCTTACGTTCATTGGAAGATATATCACCGAAAATGGACCAATCATAGAAGTCCATAATTTTGAAATTCTTTCTTACTTTATCTTACATACTAGCAGTAACCTCTACTGACGCAGATTTAGGTGTGGCCAACTGTTGTCAACAAATTACTTAAAATGACATATAAGAGCTGATCTGTACACACAATTCAACCTCTCTCGTAAAGAGAATATAAAGGATGATATACCAGAAATAGTAATTAATGCCTACGATCGTTACTACTACAACATTGGCCTCCTATTCATCTCTGTTGATCATGGTGGTCTACAGTTATTTATTTTTGCAATCTGTATCCCCAAGTCGTTGCTAGACACCATTATTGCTGGTCGGCCTCTCCTACTTTTGCTATTGGTTTGGTTAAATCAAAGACGTTCGAAGTAAAGCAACATTGTATTTGATTAGTGTTAGACATTTTCATGACGGTCGTCTTCGAGTGTAGAATCCAGAGGTTGGCAGTGAATATTTCGGAGACAGTAGGAAAGCGTAGTGCAGGTTCGCAGTGGATATCGCAGCAAGGTAGTAGAGCGTAGTTCTTCCGTCTGTCCTGTTCGCCGGACAAGTTGCCTCTGGTCAGGTTGGTAGGAAAACAAAGATGGCCGCCTTTATACACGACGGATACAGTGTTGTGCGGCTTCTGATTGGTCAACCTTCTATTGGTCGACTATAAAGGGAAATAAGTCATTTTGACTCGCTCACTAGTTATATATGTTATATACCCCAAAAACCGTAACAATTAGTTCATACATAGGTGAGTGGCCGCTTGTGAATAATCTAAAGTTAGATGAGCCTGGTCAATAATTAAATGGTTGACCGCTTGGGAATACCAGGTGGTGTAAGCTTGGATGTGCGGTTGGTGTAATGGAAAATGACTCGGAATTGTTATGCAGATAACTGAGTTCCGTTTCCAGGTGGGTTCGTTATATTCACTTCTTTACGAAAAGTATGAAGCCGCAACTCCCCCCCCCCAACCGTGGGTTAACTAGTAAAACTTTTATCACTAAATCATTATCATATGCCAAAAAATATTCTGATAATATAAACATATTTTCTGGCCTAACCTGAAAAGGGTTGTCAAACTATAGACAACGAATCAACATTATTTCTGGTCAACTTCTACTTTTTACTATGGGTTTGGTTAAATGAAAAATGTTCGAAGTTAAGCAACGTTGAGCCGAGTCAGTACATACACGGGTGAGTGATAGCTTGTGAATGCTTTAAGCTTGGATGAGCCTGGCCAGTACTTAGATGAGTAACCGCTTGGGAATACCAGGTGCTGAAAGATTGGATGTGCGGGTGGTGTAATGAATAATGAGTTGAAATAGATAAACTAGTTCGAATTCCAGTTGAGTTAGTTATATTCGCTTACGTGACGATACCCCTGGAAATGGTTTAAATTATTTTCTTCTCCAGCAGCTATGGTTTAAATAGTAAACGTTTCATCATTAAGTCATTATTATTTCTCCTCCCCTCCACAAAAAAAGAAAAGAATTCTTATAATATAAAAATAGTTTCTGCCTTTAAATAACCTGCGAACAGTAGATAAGCCGTAAAAAACGAATCAATAAATAAAAAAACGACAATTTTTGGCTTATGGCATCAACAGTTTACTACTTAGCTTAATCCTCGCTTCCGTATACTATTTATATTGGAATTATTATGTTAAATATGGGCACGTGGCCGAGTGGTTAGCATATTTGCATTCTGACTATGAGATCCGGGTTCGATTTGTCAGGAAGGAGATTCCCTGAAGTTATCGGACTGTACGGGTCGATCATAGCGTGCGGCACCTTTGCAAAGTGAATGAAAACCAAACCGCAGGTTGACCCAAACGTTGTGAGTGAAATTGGGTCGAGGGAACACTTGGCGGCCGTCGATAGGTGGGCTAGCATGAAGTCAAAAGTTTGCTAGCCTTGTTCAAATTGTTGATCACGCTAGATAACACGCTTTTTTCCCACAGAAACTGTAACTAAGTTCTGCCCAGCATAGTTGCAGTATAAACCACATGTGTGTCCTGTGGGTGTTGAATAAACAAATATACTAGCCACCCTAAAAGACTGGTATCCTCGAAAAGGAGTGGCCAGCTATACGTTAAAAATTACTAACAATGGCTTTTCATAGATAAATATATAATTTAAGTTTCAGATATAAGAATATTTGAAACTGAAAAAATATGACATATATATATATATATTATATAATGCTAACGGGTTAGAAACTCCGATTGACGCCAATTCAGCCGGGTTTCGATCCTAGCTAGAGGCAACTAAACCTCTTGTCACACTGATGAGCTATGATACAGCGAAACAGTCTGTTGGTGGATGGCAAATATATATATATATATATATATATATATATATATATATATATATATATATAATTTCACTGCAAGCAAGGCTGGAATGTGACTAGTGCTCAGGGAGTTATTGGGAATAAAATTGAAAGAGAAGACTTAGAATAGGGAGGATTCAGGAAAGGACAAGATATGAACGGGATTAAGGAAAACAGAAGATGACGATTGACGTTGTTAGATATTTTCATGACGGTCGTCCTTGAGTATAGAATCCAGAGGTTGGCAGTGAATATTTCGGAGACAGTAGGAAAGCGTACTTCAGGTTCGCAGTGGATATCGTAGCAGAGCCTAGTTCTTCCTTCTGTCGTGTTCGCCTGACACGTTGGCACTGGTCATTCTGGTAGTTTAAACAAAGTTGGCCGCCTTTATACACGACGGATACAGTGTTCTGCGGCTTCTGATTCGTTAATCTTCTATTGGTAAACTATAAAGGGAAATAAGTCATTTTGAGTCGCTCACTAGTTATATACATATATACACAAAAAACCGTAACAGACGTTGCATATAAATTTTTGAAAACTGCAGCTATAAATAAAGCAACTAAACGGAATAAAGGCCAGAAGTTCTAGAAATGAAACCCTTAAGGTAGAATTCATTTCGTCTTCAAGAGTTTCATTCAAGTTGTAGCTAGCTATTTCAACAGGAGAAGGGTGTGCCTAACTGCCTGCGTAGTAGTCATGCAGCCGGGGCACCAAGCTCATCAGAGCAGTTGCCATGAAAGTATTTCTAAAAAAAAAAAAAAGAAAAAAAAAGAGGCTGAAGTCGTGATGCCAACTCAGGATCGATTACATTACAGATGTTTCTTTGGATTTTGTCAAGAATCACGTGATATAAAGTAAGAGCACCAAACAAGATAAGACAACTGTGTCCAATGTACGGACGAAAGGTAGACTTATAAATTTGCGAGATTCTGATGAGAAAGATTTTTCTGGCACGACAGAGTGAAACAACTTTCCTAGCAATAAAACTACCACTTGATTCAATATAATATACGCATAAGACGTCAAATAAGGCTTTCTTTGATGACAACGGGGAAATACCGGAGGACCTCAGAGTATCAATCTTCGCAGTACTGTCAAATGAACCTAGTGAAATGAATGCTAATTCCACACGACAATCAACTGGATTAGTCACATAACTATACTATTAGTTATGAGTTGTCCAAATCCTTTCGTAATAGGGCCAACTCAGTGATACGAAAACAAAACAAGTATAAAAATTTAAATATCTAGGAAGTGTAACATCTAAAATACTTAGCGTCTTGGCTGCAATGAAAAATGCATAGACAAAAATATTTACTGATAACCGCTCTTTACAAATGAAAGAAAAAGTTACACTTTGTGGAACTGCTCATCTAATCAGAAAATGCGTCCCAAATTAAAAAGCGAAACAAATAAAAAATGCACCAAGGCAAAATCTTAAAATTACTTCGGAGAAAATGGTAGGGGGAAAAAAACGCTTCTCATCTGTGAATACCGGCGGTAGCAACACTAATACGGAGCAAACTATTAATTGCCAGTAGATTTGAAGCATTAGTCTCAAACTAGATAATGAATGCTTCATAATTTCCGCCCAGGATCAATGCCTTCCAACCAGAAGCTGCCAATGTAAGGATCCGAAACATAAAAAACTGCCCACCAAGCCGCGTACGGTAAGAACATTCAGAGACAATTGAGCACTTATTTAGGTATGTCTGACTTGTCTCAACAAATTACTTAAAACAGCATGTAAGAACTGCTCCGTACACAGCCCAACCTCTATCGTATAGAGAAATGATGGGAGCATAAGCCACCACAAATTGTCCACCCTAAAGTGATTACCATTCTCTGGAATTTAAATTCACAATTGATAAGGGAACTTCTGTAAAACGGCCAGTCATAACTGTGAAAATACGCCGGAAAAAAAAAAACAAAAAAAAAACGCTATTATCTGATAGTTACTGGAAACCCAGCAAGCATAACTCACCTAAAAAAACGTTTGCAAAACAACGTAAATACAAGGACATCGAGATAAAAAAATAAGAAAATATTGAATTGGATATTTGGGAATTATAAAAAAAAAAAAAAAACAAATATGGGGAACAATTTCCTGGCAGCCCTAAAATATATGAATTGCAAATATCATACTCGCATCTTGCATGGATTTATTTTCTTGTAAGTAACTACCATTACATTTTGTTTCTCTCTCATGGCAAACATCTCACCCGGTTGAATTTCTAGATACAAAACAATGTTGTCGCTTGAAGGTTTTAGTTGATTACAAAAAGCGAATGCAAAACACATTAACAACAAAAATAACAACAATAATAACAACAATAATAACAACCAGAAAGGCCTGTGAAAATTTCACGATTTTCTTATTTTAATTTTTTGATGAATCTTAATTATTAAGGTAATAATTAAATAAACTCATGGCGTATTCTACTACACTAAAATATCGGTAGAAATTCACCTATCGCATCGTTCAAAATTTGGGCTTAACAATTCTAACAAATTATTGCAATAGCAATCACATATATGAATGCATATTGTTATTTAAAGACGCGTGTACAAATGAAAAGAGTTGACAACCTTTGACTTTTCACTAAAACAGACGTTAAACACTTCTATTTTCTTTTCTCCTCTTTTATTCATTCATTGATTCATTAATTCATTCATTTTTTTTCACTGGAATAAAGTAGTATCTTTAATATCAATTTTCAGACTTTCGGCTTTATACGGGATCAAAGCGGAATAGTCCATTATTTATGAGATACTGACAGGAAATAAGAAACACTTCTCTTTTCATTTTCTTTCTTTTTTTTTCTGTCTGTTTGTCTGTCACTGAAACCGAGTAGTATCTCTGATATGACTTTTTTGCTTTTTTGTCATTCCACGTGATCAACACGGAACAGTCTTTTACTTATGAGACATTGACAGGAAATTTTAAACGCTTATAAAACAGTTCAAAAGTTTGGATCAACCCCCAGAATTAGCATGGAATGAGCTTTGGCAGCAGAGTAAAAAAAAAAAAAAAATGAAAAAGATCTCTTAAAATCATGGATAAAAGAATGATGTCAATTATCAAACTTATAATTTGAGAAACGTTTGCAACTAATGCCTGAAGGAGGACATTTTGACGACAGCAAAATTTAATCATAAAATGCGTTTTTTTTTTTTGTCATAATAAAATTTCTAATAAAAAATCATTTCTCACTTTTTTTTAAACATGTATAATAATTTTCTCTTATTTAAAATACAAAACAACTACATTTGGTGCCAATTTTAAAATTTACCTTGGCTGACCTCAAAATTTAGAAATGTAATGTATATCTTGCCGTCTTTCTTTTTTTCATTCACTGAAACCAAATAGCGTCTCTAATATGTCTTTTCCGTCTTTTCACACGATCAAAACCTAATAGTCCGTTATTTATGAGGTATCGGTAGGGTGTAACGGTCGTGCTAATTAAGGGATGGGCAATTATAATCACAAAATTATAATAAGATAATTTTTAGAAGCTGAAAATCTTTGCACGCTCTCACCTGCTAATAATTCGATTTTTAACAAATTCGCACCGCCTGTTTTCTTTCGTTTCCATTTTTAAATTCCTTAAAATAGATTTTATTGGAACTCCATATTCAAAACAATTTAAGAGACGTTAAATTAACATTTTAAATAACGTTGCCTCGTTCCGAACTACTCGCCGTGTGATGATTATTCTAGAAGCGTACGTGTACCTCTTTAGCCGACATCAAAGCAGATTTTCTGAAGAAGAGAATGCCAGCAATTATACCCATTTCCAAGAATTCATTTAACTATAGGAGAATCCCGTATATTAAATGCAGGCCTATGTGTTAAACTTCTGTTGTTGATTTATTTTTTTTTCTTTCGGTAAAGAAAGAAAAGCCAACGTTCGTTGCAGATAATTCAATTATAAAAACAAATTGTTAGTTTCACCATCATTTCAGGAACGAGAAAATAAGATTTCGTCATATCATCACAGGCGCGTTTCAACAAGTATTTTCTTTTGTTTGTAATGTTGTTGATAGATTTGTTGGTTAACTGTCCTTTTGTGCAGTGCAGTTGGCAATGGATTGTTTACTCGGAAACAAAACAAAACAAAACAAAAACTTCACAGATAGCATTTCCTTTTTAACGAAATTGATAGATCGGATACATTTCTTCTTTCAAAGCACCCAGTGTGATAAAATGAAGTTACAATCTACCCTGTCAAGACTGATCGCTTCATCTATGAAAAAGACAAAATCCAGAGGTATACAGTCGACTTGATATAACAGGAGGCGATCACAGTGTACGGCATATTTGGAAAGTGCCTGAAAAATCATACCAATGTTGATCCAAGTCTTGTGAGTGAAACTGGGGAGACAGAGTCATTTGGGAGCCCTTGCTGGTTATGCGAGTACGAATTCACAAGTCATCGTGACCGAGCGTTTGAACGAGCTGGCCTTGTTCAGACTATTGTTCACGCAAGATAAAACGCTCTCTATCTCTCTCTCGCTCGCTTTCTCTCTCTCTCTTTCTCTCTTTCTCTCTCTCTCCCAGAAACTGTAACATAGGTCCGCTCAGCATAGATGCTCTGAACAAACAAAAATGTGCCTTAGCAGGCGTCTGCAACAGGGATTGTCTAACCGCCCTATTAGACGGACATCCTCGGATAGGAATGGCTATCTCTCTATCCATCATAGTCGAAATAAAGCATGTATTTAGACAACGTCAGTGTCCCGAAACTATATGCAAGTTTACATCAAAGATCGTTGATAAGATGTTCGTCCCTCGCTGTTCAACTCTTTATTCAGAATTTTGTTCCTAGATATTTTCTGTCTGAATTATCATCATTATTTATACTATTTACATAAAGGGCTATTGTCCTCATCTTTGTTTTCTTATCACAACGTTTAATCCTCTGGTCATCATTAGATGTATATCGATCCAAGTAACCATGCGAACTGAAGCCTACGTGCGGGGGGTAGACTAAGCATATCTAGGAAGTAAACACTGCGCGACCCAATGGGACTGAACTCACAATTATCAACACTTTAAACCACCAGGATATTATCTACGAAGGACAAAACCAGCCTACTGCTGGGTACTGCTGGGTACTGCTTATCCTTGATTACATTCACTAATGTATTGTTTTCTCTTTTGCGACAGTTGTTGATGCTTTTGAAGACATAAAACCTACTTTATTTTATTTTTAGGACTGTACAGTTATTGCTCTTCCTATTTCCACTGAGACCAAGTTCACACTACTCGCTCTCATTGTGTAGAGGAATTGAATTCACAATTACTATAGCATGAAATTCAACGCTTTAATCCGTAGGATAATTATCTGTGCAGAATTTAGAGCATTGAACCTAATCGGCCTGCTAATGGGTGCTGCTCCGCTAATTGTCGCGCCTGACTTCACTGACTGAAGCTTTTTTTTGCTTGTGTTCCAACTGCTGTTGACGAGATGAGCGTAGACGTAAATAATTATTAAATAAAAGGAATTCGAGAGAATTATTACGGAGTAGCGAATATAAGTGTTGTAGCATCCCTACGTACGATAATGGGTATGTCCCAATTCATATAAATACAGTAGTAAATACTCTATGTTGGTTTACATTTGGAGTTTCGTCTCCAACTGTGGTGGTCAAACTCTGTGCATCCGGGAAGAGAGGATTCCCAGACAAGGTTATGTTGAAAGGCAGAGTCTCTTTTCAGGAAACAGTTACTTGACCCCGTTTTATATGGGTGTGACACTATTTAGGGTTGCGTGAAAAAAAGAAAAAAAAAGGCGAGAATTAAATTAGGTGATAAAAATCTATCACGAAAAGACGATGTTATTTTTTTTTCTAACAAGGAAAAGTGGTAAAGATTTTTATTTTCATTACCGAAGAAAGTAAGGTCGCGGATCTGTCACGTTTGATTTATGACGGCGCACCGAGTATGGCAATGGTGAAAATTTCAGGTCGGCCAGGTGGCCTACGGGGCAGAATTCTGAGAGATAAAAATTAATTGGGTCGCGAAAAACAAAAATGTCCGTTGGACCACCCGCAGAGTTACAAAGAAAGACTGACCTATTAGCTATCTGCAGAGATGTCGTTTGGAAAAGGCACCTGCTTTATGTCAAGAGCTGGCCATGATAGCAAAATTATTTTATCAGAGCGAATAATTAGCTGTGGATATCGCCAGATGACCACCCACTTGTTTGACGAAGGTCTCGATTGATAAAGTCCAGGTGGAATTCGGTTAAGAGTCTAAGGATTTGTTGTCGAGAAGAAGAAAAAGAAAGAAAAGAAAAAGAAAAAGGAAGATATTTTTTTTTGAGCAAGCTTTTTTAAACCAAGGCTAGTCTAGCCACGCCCAAACTGCTGGGCGCCCATTGGCTGAATGGTGGCATGAGCGGTAGGCGAAGGTAATCATGTGAAGAAGGAGGGGGAGGCCTGTTGACGCCCCCCTGAAGGCATCGGTGTGAGATGCCACTGTGAGAGAGAGAAGAAAACCCGTTGACACCCTCTGAGGGTATGGGTGAGATACCAATATGAGATACGTGCCTAACCTCGCAAGGTCGAATTTACTGCTTATAAATTGCCTACCGAACGCGTCTTTGTGGCCGAGAGATTAGGTACGTCAGCGTAAATGACGGTTCCGTATAGGATGCAGGTTCGAATCCTGTCAAAGGACAAATATTTTCTATGAAAATTTCTCGGACATTCAGGCCAGTAAATGTTATTTAATACTGTTTATTATAAACAGAGCATTTACTTAAATACTTGTATCTATAAAAAGAACGTTAAACATAAAAAATGTCTTTAATAAATAAATTGTCGGACTTTGTCCATTTCTTATATATATATATATATATATATATATATATATATATATATATATTGAAAATTTAAATGCCATCTAAGAATCAATGATAAGGTGTAAGAAATCGAGTAATAATAATAGTAAAATTATGATCCAATTAAAGCATAGACTCCCTTTTTGAGGACGGTAAAATCCTATAATTAACTAATGAACTTTTTAAATTACCTCAGTAACATATTTTCATTCTCTCAGTAATGTCATTTTTAAATTACGAAATATATATATATATATATATATATATATATATATATATATATATATATATAATGGAATTATCAAACGGATTACCAATTAACTTTATTATAATATATATATATATATATATATATATATATATATATATATATATATATGTGAAAAGTGAATATAAAATAAATAAATATATATGTATAATTATTTATATATTATATGCAAGTGGTACTTATTAGAAAGCGCTCAATATCAGAGATAGAGCTAACATATTTGGTTGGATAGATGTGAAAACTCATCTATCAACTAAAATAATATATATATATATATATATATTAGTTAAATTCCCAGATGAATTCTGTGGACAAGACAGATTGGTATCAAATGACAATTGGAAAAAATCTCACATTTCGCCGACGCGTTTCGTCTTCGACTTTTTCAAAGGCAAAAATGAAATCGAAATGTTTTTGTTGTTATAGTTACATTAAAATTCAAAATTAAAAAAAGATAGACGCTTGAAAAAGTCGGAAGACGAACGCGTCGGCGAAATGTAAGATTTTTTTCCAATTGTCATTTGATATATATATATATATATATATATATATATATATATATATGTATATGTGTGTGTGTGTGTGTGTGTGTGTGTGTAATTGTTTTAAAATTAGGATATATAATATCGACAATTTTTTAAAGTTTTTGACAGTTGCAAACGTTCATGAAAATAGATTGGTTTAGAAATATATTCCATAATGAATTTCGCCATTTCGCTCTTCCTCAGATCCGAAAACGAAAGAATGAAATCTGTGTATGTGTATTCGTGCATATGCTTAAATAAAGAATCATGGTACTTATTTCCTAAGCTGGCGATTCTTGTGATTAAAGAAGAAAATGAATGACTTTTTTTAAAAAGTCGTTAATATTTGTTCTGTATCTTTTCTTTAATCTCAGTGTTGCTAAGAAGGAGATTTGCTTTTCATTCAATTACAAAAATGCTAGGAAAATACATTAAAAAATTTCCGACTTAAAACTGAGATTAAAGAAAATATAACTAAATTTTAATGATGCACTTAACGTCTCTCAAAATTTACAACATCATGTCTGCACATATTCGCAGCTTAGAAAAATTCTTGTTAAAAATACATCTATAATTTTTCATGAAAATAATAAACAAAAACTTCTTGAAACCAGCCTTTCATAAAATTAATTATGAATCCTGCACAAATGTTTTAAAATGTTTACAGATTTAATTAATAGCTTCAAAATAGTTTAAAAAATAGATATCTTAATAACTTAGTTACCTCCCTTGACATTACTGCACGCCTATGCTACATGATAAATTATAAAAATCTTACTGTACATAAGTTTAGCCTCACAATTAACAAAAAATAATTTTCAGATAAACACAACAAATTTCTCGTAAATAAAGGCAGCTCCTGATAAAAAAAGACCCTGAAGACAACATTTTTTCTAATTTCTAAAGTACTCGGAATAAATGGCTACGCATTAATATGGTACATTTCTTTCTTCCTTTAATAAGGATACTAAGAATCTTATTCATGAATATGAGAGGATCATAATAAAAATACATAGAGAAACTTGTCTTAACTATTTAATGAGACATGTGTTTATATATATATATATATATATATATATATATATATATATATATATATATATATGAGCAAGTATATAATTGGTATATACGGAATGAATTCAATAACCAACAATTACTATTCTTAAAAGAGTGCTCAATACAAAGTAGAGCAGATATAATTATTTTTATAAAAAATTATAACATAAGTATGTTATAAAATCACTACAAAAAATAGCCATTTTGTTTTAACACACTCTGTGTCTTATCAAGTGATGATGTTGAAAAGAAAATAAAAAGTTTTAAAGTTTCAGATTAATTAACGATCCTACACTAGGGGAAACATTGTTACAAAAGCTAGAATAACCAATCAAAACGAAGTATAGAAAGATTCAAAAGCTTGACAACGAAATCATGTTATAATAGCTATTCAGATCTTTAAATACGTGTAATATTAAAAAATAATTTATACTAACCAATAATTATAAAATTATATGATAAAATTTAATATTAAAATTAAAACTGGCAATTTTAAAATCCAAATTTAATCACTATTAAGTTTAAAAACTACAAAATTATTGAGAAAAGAAAAAATATATATGTTTATTCAATTCATTTCTTCACTGAAATTACGTTCGACAAGACGCTACAATATATCCGGTTATTTGACAATACATGTATATATATATATATTTTATATATATATATGCATGTATTTCGGTAACATGTTTTCATTCAGACAGGTTTCTTTAAATAATTTAGACACACACTGTCTACTTATTTTCTATTATTATTATTATCTCATTTATCTAAGAACTACTCTAACCTGGAACTTTTCTACAGAATACATAGTGACTCCACATATAAAATGGTAATCTTCGGATGACCACAAAAATTTTTGTCCTTCACAAGCATGAACACTAAATACTTACTGTATATTTAACAATATCCTGATGATAACCTTATGTTATGTCGAAAGAATAAATACAATATGTGCCAACACGGTGTCGTTTAACAATCTATTTTATTTATTTGCGAACATGAAAGGATCTACTGAAAAATACGTACACAGAATATGCCTAAATTATTTAACGAAACCTGTCTGAATATATATATATATATATATATATATATATATATATATATATATATATATATTGAACAATAAGAATATTAAAAATTAAAAAATTAAAATCTTTAGACACACTGGGTTGTAGATTAATATTCTTTCGTCTTTTTTATTATTATTCCATTTAGATTCCTCGACTAGTTTCGACCGAAATGGCCATCATCGGGAGAAGAAATATTTCTCCTTGCTGGTAGCACTAAACTACAGAAATGAAGGTCTTTTGCTGGAGAAAATGAACTTTTGTCTGTATTTTTTTATCTTTTTAACATGAATCTTTTAACATTCCTTGTGTTGGTCAAACAGTCTCTTTTAAGTTGTTATTTGAGATAAGAGCTGGATAGATACATATTATTCTGAATTCTCTGGTCAGTTTGACAGTTTTATTGGACCTGGTGAGGGGGATGTGTCTCTGTTTAGTGTTTTGTGTGTGTTATTTGGTTCTTAGGGAGTGAGTGAGTATGATATGTGTGGCGTGTGTATTTCTGTAGGTGTGTGTTATCATTTGGCTCATTATATATATATATATATATATATATATATATATATATATATATATATACATATATATATATATCATTCATTCAAACATGTTTCATTGAATAATATAGACATATTGTGTCTATTTATTTTTGTACTGATTCTTTCCAGTTCTCCAATCAGTTTCTTGATGTTGACATTCATCAGGGAAGACGTCATCGTTTTTGTCCGAGCCAAGTACTGTCCTTCTCCTCGAACATCATTCTCAGGGGTAAATTACAAAGACAAACTTATTGTAACTGTGATATAATCTGCATATCGTTGTGATTGTGATTTTTTAAAAGAAACACGCGTGAATGCGCTCTGTTTTAATTATTTTTAAATTTTGAATTTATCAGTTGTAGCTATGTATTTGTTTTGCAAAACACACTCATACACACACAGACACACACACTCATACATACATACACAACACACACACACACACAGACACATACATTAAAAACGACTGGCATTTTGCGCTAATTAAAATTTAATGGCCGACTGTTCCAATTTAAAATATTAAAAGTCTCGGAGCATATTTCCTGTACTTTGGAAATATTGAAAAAGCCTATCATTATAATTAATCGACAAAAAGTTGATAATAATAATAATAACAATAACAATAATAATAATAATGCAGAAATTGAAAAAAAGCATAGTACCTGCCATAGTAGGTGCGTTTGGAATGATAAAAAAGGAACACAACAACACAATAAAAATCACTGCAAATCAAACCTTAAGTGATATACAAACAATTGTCTTGATAAGTACTTTTTTTTCCATGTAACACTAGTGATGTTATGGAAGTTGGAAAAACAAATCTTGAAATGTAGCACAAACCACTACCTGCCTTTTGGTCTTCCACCAGACTTGGTAGGTAGGGTAATATATATATATATATATATATATATATATATATATATATATATATATATATATATATAAGGCAAACATCTGTTTATGCTTAGAATATTGCTGGTAAATATGGTTCGATACCGTGGAGCTACTTGGTAAAATCCGAAAAAAGAAAACATATTATTGGTCCTCCTCTGGCCACTCGGTTTCAGTCAAGTTTCTACCGCTTTAAGGTTGCCTCATTGTGTCTTTTTCTTTAAAAAGTTTTATGGTAATTTTTCGGATGAAGTCTTCGCCATGGTATCTAAACGTTTCAAATTTAAACGCAGTACTGGATTGGCGTTGAGATCTCATCGATTTACACTTGAGCTTGACCTGACATAACCGTAAATTTTATGCTAACAGTTTCTTTTTTCGCACTTCCTGCTTGAAGAACTCCCTTTCGGTTCCATGCTTCCAGCAAAAACCTAAGTGCAATGTCAGTCGCTATGTACTGTCCTCCTGATTACTCTTTTCTTTTCCCGCTCATTACTAATGTTTCCGTCCCTAATTGTTCTAAACCCTGTAACCCCTTGTTTCTTTGTGTTTTTACTGCCTTGTATGGAGTCATGCCGATTATATATAAAAAAAAAAAACATTATTAGTACCTGCTATTTATTTTAATTTCTCATGATTAAAACCAGCTTTTTATTTTTATAATTAAAATCGAATTTTTTAAAATTTTATTTCATGACTATGACTTGAGCTTCGATTTAACCTTTATAATTAATACCGGATTTTGTTTTTATTCTGAATATTACTAATTAACATCTGATTTTACGCTGGGTATAAAAGTATTAATATAAAAAGAAATAAGATTGACTAAAAGTAGTAGAAAATGAAAACTATAGTAAAAATGTTTCGACTAAATCTTTTATATGGTGAACTAAAGAGAAATAATATAACAGTTTAAAACGTTAACAAATAAATTAAAATGAAGTGTTCTTGATGGTAAAACATGGATGGCTGATAGAAACGGTGATCAGACGGTGGCAGATTGAATGCTTATTTGAACAAGGCATATTCCTTGAGCCTTCCTCGGTTGAAGTGGTAAATGAATGACTCTTTCACTGGTTATAAGCTTCGCATTCATGCTTCTTAACTTCCGATTTCCACCTTATTTGCTCATGGTCGAAATATGTATTGACAAGCTTATCGATATATCTTATAAGTTTGCGTAATGTTCAGTTTTTGTCGTTGTGCCTCCTTGTTCTTCAGTAACAAAGATGGCGACACAGAACATTTAGTTTTACGTGAATTTGAAAGCAACGAGAAGTACTATCTACCATCAATCCCCCTGCATGGCGGTGAATTCGGAACAAACTCTTCACACAATAGGAATAAGCTAGAGGCAGCAAGTTGATTTCTGTTTCAGTTTATACATGCCTACATACACAATGATGTTCACCTTGTACAAGGCCTAAGAGCTATTCAGGTTAGAGTATTACAGACGAAAAAACACCACCCTAAGAAAGGTGATAATGACACCAAGACGCAAGTGTGCTACCGGAAGTGAAAGAGACGCATTTTTTTCTAAAAATAGAAACTTAAACCGGAAACAAGGGAAAAGCCTCTACTCCTGTTCAAAAGGCCGGGGAGCAGTGTAAAACAGACGACAAGCAAACCAATCTACTCTTATCGAATAAATAAATGTATATAGATAGTAAATAAAAGGTCCGAGTTCTAGGTGGTGATGTGAAAGTTGAAGTAGACATTAGACGAAACCGGAAAGCTACTCCTAAACAGGAAACAAGGGATGAATCTCTACTTCTGATCAGAAGAAGGAGTGTGGACAGGCGAATTATATTTTCATTTCCGTTTTTGTGGATTTTGTACGGTATACCTTAGCATTGTATTTGGAATAACTTAGTGATGAGGATGTTAAAAATATGTTCACTTTATTTTTCTCTTCATCAGGAATATACTAATCTATAAGTAGAAAACTATCTGCTAGTGACTTTTCATTTCCCTTAGTATTGCTTCCTAAATCAGAGGTGAGTTTAAATGGATATCAGTCAGGGACGTGGAGTTTTATCTTATGCCTTCACCTTCGCACAGACGCTCTTGAGAAAAAAAAAACATGTCCCTTCTTCCAACTATGAGTTAAATGTCAGAGTAGACAGGATTGTTTAGCCATGTGTGACAACTAATCTTAGAGAAGAAGAACTAATATCTACACTAGAAAAGGATTTGATCATGCGTTTTTTTTTTTGGTTTGTTTGATTTTTTTTTTTTTTACAGACAAACTGCTTGAATGTGCGGGTCGTAGAATGGATATAGGTAGGGAAAATCTGATCGGGCTACTCTTTTGTGTCTTTTGCCCTCCCCCAAAATAGGGGTTAAATATCAGGGTAAACCGGGTTTGTCTAGTCTTATATGAATCCCTCTCGATGAGAAAGAAAGTTCTGAATTCTAAACCAGAAAACTATTTGGTAGTGCTTTTATTATTTATTCTTAGGATAGATGATTTTAATATGCGGGTCTTGTTTCGGATATTGGCGATGAAAGTGAAGTCGAAGTAGTCTGTTTCGCAGAAACGTTCTGGGCGGGGGAGCATAAATCCGTCTTTTCTCACTCTAGTTACGGATCAAATAGCAATGTAAACTTAGTTCCCTAACTTTGGGTCTCAACAATTCTAGGAGAGATAGTTCTTAATCCGAAGCCTTTTAGAAAGCAACGCTAAACCACTCTTCTGTCTTTCCAATGGTGATTCACAGATAATGAAGAAAAATCAACGAAGAGACATGATCGCTTACGCCTTGAAAGCTACATGGCATTTTTTTTAAATAGCATGCTTGAGGCGGGTAGGCGTAATGTTATTCTTGAAACTAGAATGTCATGATACTGATATGTTCTAAAATCTTCTGTATTATAGCAGTAATGTATTCTTAAGAATAGCAGTTTTCTTAAGAATATCAGTTTTCTGTTTATTTTGCTCGCGAAATTTCTCCGTTTGAAGTTATGATCGAACCTCAGTGGCCTCGGCATTCTCTGCAGACTTCTCCGAACCAACTTATAAAAACCGAAAAGATCTTCCATTAAACTGTCAAAATGATTGAGATCCCCCACTCCACCATTTTGCTCACACATTGATTTTTCCTTTTCTACTGCTTCCGTAAAAAAAGCAACAACAACAACAACAAAAAAAAAAAACAGTTACTCCAGGAATACCGGTCACGTGATGTGACACTAAATGAAATTATAAAACATTTGGTGCCGTATCTGTCAAAATCATTTACCCTAAGTAGTTTATTTACTTACAGGCAAACTATTGATTCGCTTCTTTTGAAATTCGGTCGCGCGTCTTCTTGTCAGAAAGACGCAGCGTGGTGGATCACTTATTTACCAATTGTGTTCTATGTCAGAAACTGGCGAAAAAAACAAAAAGAAAAAAATCGATTCGATAAAGAAGATGGAGTACATCTTCCCAAATTGATTCTTTCATGAACGGACTCAGGGGATATTACTGATTTTTGAACGTTTGGATCGCTTTGAAATAAAGATACCGAATTTCTGGGAATTTTTAATGGGACCGTTTTCCTACCGAACATGCGTATGTAGCCCCATGCTGTACGTATGTGTTGCGAATTGTGCCCATAAAAGCCTTAACAAGTAGCGTCTTTTACAACAGATTATAATTATAATTAGAGTAATTGAAGGGCAAACTTGGACCCGTAAAAATACACCAAAGCCTACTGTGAAAAAGGACTTTTTTTTTTCTTGGCACCAAATCTCGCCAATGTTTATTGATTTAAAAAGCGAGGATTGAAATTGTAATAAGACCTAAACTTATGATGAAAGTGAATTGATACATTCTTTTTTGTTCTTGCGACTTTAAAACAAAATTTATATACACTATATATTTCTTAGATTGTTTATTTACAAAAATAATTGGTTATTTACAACATTCTATTCTTAACTGTATTAGTTTTTACGAATACAATTAAAACTAACTCGAGGCAATACTTAACATTTCCCAATCTATAAAGAAATGAATATGAAAATATATATTTTTTTATTTTTGAAAGTATAAATATTTACTAAATTATTAAAATATGTGAACCAACTATAAGGAAATATCGTATTTGACTGCATATAAGGCGCACTTTTTTTAAGTAAAAATACCTTTAATATTTCTCTTCGTCTTATATGCCGTATATAGGTTTAAAATTCCCTATACTTGGCTGAAATTAGCTACCAGACAACTCCTATTAGTTTAGACTTTAGAGTAATTTTCATATAACTACTGTCATTATATAAAGGCTATTATGCAGATTAAAAGTGTTATCATTGCTAATATTCATTATATTAATTTCATCGCATTTAATATTAGTAGTTTGCTTCACTAAAATTATATGCAATAGATTCAAATTATATATTGGTAAGATATTTGTTTCATTAATATTTTTCTTGCAAAAACTCCCGGTTGCATTGGTATAAATACAAACAGAATTTTTATATCCTAATTATTCCAATAAGACGCGGCTTGTATAGATCATAAAAATAAGATATAATAAAGTTTTTATAGGCTCATGTTCTTTTTTTCCTATTATTTTTCGTTTAATTGCAATCATGGCTTGTTTAACCAAAATAACGCCTCATAAATATAGCCTTACTAATAATGTTTACTAATTTTACTAATTACTCATTTTTTTCTTGATGTGCCCTACTGAAATTGGGGTGAGTCATATACACCCGTGCGTCTTATATGCCGTTAAATACGGTACTTATTTTATGAAGTTCGAATCACCTGGCCCTTTGCCGATGTTTTGTCAACCATTCCAATAAACAATATAATAAATAATGTAAATAAGCAAACTGCTAAATAAATAATGTTGATTATTCTTGATAACAATTTTCAAGAACAAAGAAAATGTAAAAATTTGCTTTCAATTTATGTTTAGGATTTATTACAAATCTAATTATCGCGTTAAAAGGGAAAACCGTTCTTTTGACACTGATTTTTGCCAGCAGGAAGATCACCGTTTCTCAACTGAGGAAGATGCGCGTAAAAAATCTTGAAATGAAAATCAATTCCATTTGTAATAAACTAAGCTATCATCCTCGTTTCGGATGTTAAAATCACAATCTTTCGAGAGGTAGACAACAGAAAGTCTATCCTATTCAATACGATGAAAGGAATTCTGTATCGAAGTGCCATACAATTTCGGCTGTGTCTGTCTATATTTCTGAGATGAGGTATTATGTACAGTATTTACATTAGTCGGACTATTGTCCTCATCTTTAAATGTTGATTGTGCCAATGTGTCCTCAATGACACATGGCACAGTGGATAAAGGCGTTGGTTAGATCCAGACAGACCCAAATAAGGTGAGTTCAATACCTGGTTTGGAGAACTTTCAGAGGGGAAAATTAGCAGGAGATAACTGATAACTGACATCCATCAAACATGGCACGTGGAACTGAAACAGTCTACTTCCGGCGATCGAAATAAAAGTTCGAAATTTCAATCATGAAGAAGACTGGATAACGGCCGAAACGTTGTGACAAATATGGCGACAAAGATAAGGACAATAGTCCAACTAATGTAAATACTGTACAATTTCGGCTGTGTTTCCATGCTATTGCAATATCTCGTATCAATGCTTATTTTACTAGTTATTTTACCAAAGATATTTTAATTTTGTGTCTTTTTCTGTCACTAAAGATGCTGATACGACATTCTCTGTTTGAGGTATTTGTTGAAATCTAGTCAACTATATGAACCAAAATATCTTTATCCATTATTATCTTTCTAAAGCGTTTTAAACGAAGTTTTCGCTACCACAACAGCAACCCTTTGGAGGAAAAAAAAAAGAAGGGAATTCCGATCATTCACTGCATGTGGAACCTCACACATTTCAGGTAAAAATCAACCATTGTGGATTTACTCTACGAATGACAACACGTAAAAATGTCCTGTTGTCACACTGTCATCAGTGTCCACCAAACCTCCTGTAATGAAGAAGATGCTGTCACAGGGAAGGACTCTCAAGTACATGTCTTTCCTCATACCTTCAAGAAAATGAGATAACCAACACTACATCTTCATTCCGGCCCAAACACAGAAAGAAGCCGGGAATGATCATTGCGTCAGAAAAATCAAGTTGCCCACAACTGACATCCCAAGCCTGGAGTTGGGAGATAAGCCATGGGCGGTAAGGTTGTTTGCTTAGCGGTATATTATCTCCTTATGGGTCATTTAATGCGAAAATTAAGTTTTCTTGGGAGCGTTAGTAATTCCTTTTACAAAAATATATTGTTGATAATTTTTCTTTCCAAATATGGATTGCTGGTAATTATATTACTATGAAAATGCATTGCAGGTATTTTTACTATACAAAATGTTTATACTTTCATAGTGATTTGACCCCAGTTTGGCGGTTAAATATTT
>CAHIKZ030004230.1:2145000-2167500 GCA_903632075.3 Acanthosepion pharaonis
CAGACACACACACACACACATATATATATATATATATATATATATATATATATATATATATATATATGTATAATATATATATATCTATTAATATATATATATGTGTGTGTGTGTGTATATATATAGGGTGTAAGTCTGCTTTTTACTTGAGTAATGTTACATTATTTTATGACTACAAAGGATTTCGACAACACTTCATATAATCTATGACAAATTAAATAACAGCATTATTAAATTAGTCTATTTACACAAGATATCAATATACTGATATATTCGTTATTAATGCTTTTTTCCATGAGATTTCTTACACACACAAATACACAATTAAATATTTTCCATATGGTCGCATAGTTTCTGAATATTAAGATATTTTCTTTTCTGTAACAACTCAAAATTATACATGATATATATTTTTTTAAATCATTTCATCCCTAAACAAGGCAACAGAACCACTAAACCGCAAGGGGGTACTGAGTGTAGATGAGTCTGGGAAAAAAAGACATTTTCTTAGAAAAAGAGGACAATAAAATCAGGAATTAAGACGACAGAATATAACAACATTCCATTTAAATATTTGAAGCTCAAATTTGACAGGAAAGCCAGACGCCGATAGAGATTTCCACAAGTGAGAAGTACGATAGAAGAAACTGTTAGCCTAGAACTTACGGCTACTTCTAGTCATTTCAACAGTAAAATGGTGAGACCATGTCGACAATCCAATACGCTTAAATTCATAAAGTCTTGGTACCACGTTCAACATGAGAATTACTGTGGAAATATTTATAGAAAAGGCACGTGGAAGTTATGTTACAGTGGTGTGAAAGTGAGTAAAGCCGAGATGTTAGGTCAGGACCAATAATATTGCAGATTCTTATTTGCATTTTATCAAGAATCTCTAAATACATAATCAAAGCACCAGATCAGGTGTGAGAGTAATATTCAATGCATGGACGAATGGTTGACTTATAGATATATAAGATAGAGTCTGTTGAGAAAAATTGTCTAGCACGATACCGTGGAACAGATTTCCTAATTTTTCCACTTTATGTCAGCGGAAAACGTTAGTTCGAGAAGGTGCAAAGAGACATTGTCCTGGACGTTAGTATCACTCATGTTGATGGAAGGCAGAATGGATTCTCTCATACGATTAAAAGAATGCAGTTTTGTTTTGGAGGCGTTAAAATTAACAAGCCATTCCTTGTCCCAGTTAACAACAGACGTTACGTAATTTTTGAGATCAACTACCATTTTGACCATAGCATGGATATTGAGTTGATGTGACAGCTGATATTTTTTTTATTTATAAATGCGTTTAAAACTTTCCAGACAAATTATTTGAATTTTATTACGGGTTTTAATTACTTATTACTGCTATTAGAAATAAATTTTGCAGTGAAGTTTCAAATCTAATTAAAATTTATTAAAGTTTTTTTTTTCAGTAATCATTATTTATATTTTCAAATGAGATTTCATAAAATCAAATAAAGCATGGTTGCTATCAGTAATCCGGTATTATCATTCCTACCGGATTACCGATTGTTACACATAACCCAGTTTCTCACCTCTGCATTCGTCTTTTAAGTTACCTTTAAATCAGTACATGTTGAACAATAAAGGAAAAATAAAAATGAAATGCATATTACCTTATCTGTTTTGCACAACATATGTCTGCGCTTCAGACGACAAGAAGCATATCCTGTGTTCATCGGTACAAATTATATGCAGGTTAAAAGAGACTGATGGTCTTGTTACAATGACAGGTCCTTTTTAGCGATCCGGGAAATATGAAATAGCACTCGGGGAAACTAGTGCAGGATTACTGACTGCCGAGTTGGCGATGAACAACCATGTATTAATAAATGCTGGCATAAGTTAATGGCTAGAATTATAGTCGGCAAAAATCCCCTAAATAACGTTTCCAAAAATCTCTCTTTCTCTCTCTTTCAATATTTCCCTCTCTCTTCTGTCTTCATTATGAGCTGATATTTTTTTCCTATTTAAAAAAAAACAAAAAAACTGACGTCTTCTTACAATACGTTATTCCTACAAATAAATGTTGACCCAAAATGAAAACAATCTAATGGCGGAATTCTCCAGCTTCATCTCTAAGAAGAAGAAGTCTCTTATATCCGGGTTTCTCTTATATCCGGGTTTGGTCTATTTTATATACATTAACACAGGCTCTAATTTGGGACCAGAGAAAATCTCTCTTATATCAGGGTTTCTCTTATATCCGGGTCTCTTATATCCGGGTTACACTGTAAAAAAATAATTCATAGTTTTGGCTTTTATTATTGCTTTAAAATCGTATATTTACCAATATTACACATTATATTGGTAAAATTGATATATAATTTTAGACGTTGCGATGGGTAATTTATCGCATTTGCGTATTTTTAATTTCACGCATGCGCGTTGCTTGTCTTTAATTATGTCGACTCCACAGTTTAATAGTGTGCATAGGGCACCGGCGTGAGAAAACGTGCACCATGACACAATTTACCCTGCCAAAAATCTGGAAACTGAGGCCGAGCCGCCAGATCAGGACCGATAATATTGCTGATTCTTCTTTGGATTTTATCAAGAGAATCAAGGTAAATAGGCAGGGAAACCGAACCATATGTGACAGCAATATTCTAAGCATTGAAAAATGCTAGACACATAGATAGATTCTGGAGAGAAAAAATGTCTCTCACGACACAGTGAACCACCATTTTTAGCAGCTGAGCTAGCAATGGATTCAATAGAGTCTTGACACTTCATGTTATCTGAGAACGGCAGAGGAAAGATCAACGGATTTTTTTTTCTGTGGAAAATATTTGTTTTAATCTTTTTTATTTGGCATTAACTAAAACCCTAGAGTCTAAGCCTGATGGAGCCAACACTCGGATGCTGAGAGCTATACTTGATATCTCTTGGAGACAACATCCAACTAAATCACAGCTCTATGCACCCATCCCATATTTCTACAATCTTTCGCGAACATAGAATGTGCTTGTGCTTTGCAGGACACGGTTTACAAGCAAAACAAGAACTTGCGATTGTTCTACTTTTCTGGACAACTAGCCATGGAGCAAGAAGGACTGGTCGCCCACCAGCCGCCTTCATTGACTATGTTATGACACAGAATGTCACAGGACATTTTTGGTTGGCATGATAGACTTATGAATCTGTGAGATCGCTCGAGGAAATGAATAGCAAAATATAAGAAGAATTTTCGAAATTTTGGTTAGACATATTGTTTTTTTTTTTTTTTGTTCTTTTTTGTTTTATTTTTTGTTTTGTTTATTGCGTCAACGCGGGAAAATGCACCTCTTTTGGTAGAGCAAAAAAACACGTTGTCTTGTACATTCTTACAAACACATATTTATTGTCGGATTTTTTTTTAAACGTTCGAGTCTTATTCACAAATTAATGTAATTATTTATTTTTATTTCTTGGTAAATCTTGGTAAAAAATATTTTTATTTTTACATTTGTTACCACACATTCATTTACTTTTATGAAATTCCAAGAAATTCTTTTTTGTTTTGCATAATGTTTGTGTTCGTTAAAATAGCAATTCATCTGGGAATCTAAATCAATTCTTTTCATGAACAGGATCCCAAGTTACAGAAAATCTGCTCTGAATCGTAAAGAAAATACAAAACAACTAAGAAATTATTTAATTAGGAAAGATTTTAATGGATTTTATGAATAAAATATATGATCGATACTATTGTCTTAAAATAAATCGATGAATAATGCATTTTCGCCAGGATTGTTTTCATTTTTTTAAAATTCTAATTAGAATAATTTATAAATTTTAATTTATAAAAGTTCTGCATTAATATGAACCAGTGAAGTTATATTGTAATTAAATACAGACTCTGTTTGCTAATCAGAAATTGAAAAGTTCACAAAATTTTAAAAATTTGTTTGATACATGGTCAATTCTGTATTAACCCGATATACCCATGAGGCAGGTTATGGCAAAAGGCCGATTTTTATGTGGGGCGTCGCGAGCCCGCTGTCTGAGGTAAAAATTCCCAGTAGACCCTGCATACACGGGTTGGACTTACTAACCGCCCCAGACGAAATCAGCCTCGTTTGGGTTCCTCTCTGCCCAAAAGCAGAGAGTTGAACAAGTCTGAATCCATCATAAAAATTCAGGATGCATAATTAGTAAATATTAACAGTTCTGTTTCCTCGGTGTCTTTTAACTAAGTATCATCATCATCACCATGCGGCCTCAGCCGAGATTGAACTCACTACACCTTTCCAGCATTCCTTATCTATCATAGCTAATACTTTGATTGATGCAGTTCCTAATCTTGTCAAATAGCTGAATTCTTGATGCTTCGCTAGGGCTATCTATATAGGTGTTTTTTATCGTGACACCAACTCTAAATGGATTGCCAACCAAGGCTGAGAGAGACTCCATTCACCCTCCTCTAAGAGCAGGTTTGAATTCAGAGTTTTCCTTCTCCTAGACCAGTTGCCATCTAAGGCTATAGAACCCAGTCCTGCTATTTTTACACATAGCTGGAGGGAGAAGAAGAGGATTCACACCTTTCCCAAGGGTATTAGCACGTAAATGAATGTAATGGATTCGACTGGAATTCGAACTCGGCTCTCCGATTCCTCAATCCAAGCCGCTATCCATTACTCCACCGTGTCTTCTAAATTAAGTATAGGAATAACAGTTATTGAATATAGAATAGACTGTGGGATAGCTTCTCCCAACTCCGAAAATTGCTACGAGTCATATTCTTAAATAGGATCGTCAGATCAAATCTTTCATATGTGTGATATGCATCCGCCAAACCCGTTTAGAAATATCTAAAATGTCAGCTGTATACAGCCGCTTCCTAAGATTTATGGTAAAAAAGGGCTTTGATCGAGTGAAGCCTGACGGTTTTCTTGGAAAAGGTCATCCTTCTTTGAACATTTTAGACTGGTGCTACAGAATCCCAACCAAAGAAATGTAGCTAATACCGGAATCAGGATCAACTGAAGACGATCAGCAGCAGCAACAACTAAAATGGAAAGCATTCGAAGAGATAATAACTCGAAGAGAAAATAATGACATGATCATGATGTTGGCATTCCACACTACTTCAAATAAAAGTTTAGGAAGACAACCCTCATTCAATACAGTAAAGTGCGATAACAACTCCTGGGCTTGAGAAACCATTTTTCCTGAAATTGTTTTAAGAGAATGGCTTTATAGATATCAACAAAAAGTTACACAGAATGCCAAATATTAGGTTGTCCCAAAAGTTCGTAAACACTTGCAAAATTTGAAATTTTACTCGCCAAGTAATAACAAAAACAACAAACATTATTCCTCAAAATAAAGACCATCATTTTCCAAGACTTTCTGCCATTTGATCTGCAAACTTTCGGATCTGGTGAAAGTACCATTCAGCTGGCTTCGAATCAAAGAATTCTTGACACGCTTCCTGGACTTCATCAAACGAGTCGAATCGGCGGCCCTTCAGAAAGTGTTGCATTGAGCGGAAAAGGCCGTAATCTGATGGAGCACAGTCAGGACTGTAGGCTGGATGTGGCAGAACCTCAACGCCGTCCAGCTCTTCAAACTTGTCTTTGGTCTTCCTGGCGGTGTGTGGCTTGGCATTGTCCTGCTGCATCAAAGCGCGCTTTCGGTTGATCAGAGCCGGGGACTTTTGCTTCAACTCTTCGTAGACCCGCTCCAGTTGCTGAGGGTAAAGATTCGGCACTGATGGCACGACCATTTGGAACCAACTCAAAATGCACGATTCCTTCAAAGTTCCACCAAAAGCACAACATGACTTTCTTGCCGAATCGATCTTGTTTTGGAATCGACGGTGTCTCTTGCCCTTTCTGAACCCATCGCTTGTCTCGATTGTGCTGGATTGTGTTGCATAAAAATTCAATTTTTCGTAAGTGTTTACGAACTTTTGGGACAACCTAATATTACCATTACCATTACTAAACGTTTATTGTAAACTGACACAATAATTTTCTAAGTTGAACAATTCGTACTGGCGTAACAATTCCAGACAGCACATACATTTGGGCATAAAATACTTATATTAAAAAACTTATGAAATGTTTGAGATAAAAAATTATGCAAACTAGAATATATTGAAACATATTACGAAGAGGCTAATTGAATTAAAACTGAGAATAAAAAGCTCATACACTGAACACCTCTTCAAATAAATGGTTAGAATGAAACCTCCATCAATACTGAAATTAGCAATAACACTTACTGAACATGAGACACTTGCTTTCATTAGAAAAACATTCAAGAGAAAGATTTTTATAAATTTTGGCCTAAAAGTACTGGCTGCTCGGCCAATAAATACTAAATGTCTCCTTGTAAGGAAATGGTTAATATTACCATTACCATTACCATTAAGGATTCTGTTTCAAACTTGCTCCACCGAAATCTTATCAAGAAACCGAGAAATAGTCAAGACAAGATAATGTTTGTAAATCCCTTTAGCGAAGAAAATTGCTTTCGAAAGCTAAGAGTATTGCAATTTTACTCACTTTCTAAAAGCGATGAATACATATCTCTGAAGCCTATTTTTGTCTTAGAAAATATTTACTGAAGACATTAATTCGGATATTTTTAAAATTCTTATCAGCAGATTGATAAATAAAGAATTTGGGCAAAAAGCCAGTATGTATACTTGCTCTAATTTACTGGTCATTTGAACAAACTTGTGGTGAAAATAGTCACACACACACACACACATATATATATATATATATATATATATATATATATATATATATATATATATATATATATAACAAACAGTAATTTTAATTAATTTGTAACAAACAGTTATTTCTGATGAAAAATTAGGACAATTTGAAATATCAAATATATATATAAATAAATAAATACTTTCATAAAATAAAACATTATAATTTTAATTTGAAACTTTATATATATATATATATATATATATATATATATATATATATATATATATGGATGTGGGGAAAAAGTCGGGTCCAGAAGGAAAAACACGGAACACGAATTAGATGTAAGAAAGATATATTAACAACAGGTTACAGAGATAGTGTTGGAGCTTACTATATGTTAGTGTCAATACTGGTAGTCGTGCGCGGCTCACTGTCTCCCTGACTCTGTGTGTCTCTGTGTGTTAATACTTAATACAGAACTGGAAGATTCTATTGTGTAGGTAGTTCCGGTCTAAAACATAATATATATATATATATATATATATATATATATATATATATATAATTTATTAATCCAAAAGATTATATCACTTTCAGCTGTATTTTAGTTGATGACCATATTTGAGTTGACGGATTGTCAATTTATTTTAAACATTATATATATATATTTATTTATGTCTACCCGCCTGAATATACGACAAATATCATTAAACGAAACATACGCTCACAGGTAGGATTTGAACATTCCTGCCCCTTTGCAGAAGAAACTGTCGTTCCAACCGACGCGCTCTCGGGCCACCACAGCCACGATCATCCAAATCCGTATAGTGCCTAATAAATAGAAATCATTCTCAGTGCGAAGGCAGGTTCGAATCCTGATGGAGAGTGCATAAGGCTTGTCTTTAATAAAATGTCTTGAATATTCAAGCCAGTAGACGAAAATAAATAAATATATTGTTTGCACTCTTTACATCGTTCGGACTGTTGTCTTCATTTTTATGGTCATATTCACGATGTTTCTTCCGTTCTACGCTCCAGCCTTCTTTGGGTGGTATACGTTGGGATTTCAAACCGAACCCCTAATATAGTTCACCGCGGTAGAGTTTTCTAATTAAACGTGTCATGTCGTATTTGGATATCTCAGTTTCAGTTAACTCCCTTTGGTAACTCTCCAAGTTTTGTTCATTCTGCTGTGGCCAGGGAATGGATGTCACCTGAAGAAGGCATATTTTCTATCTGTTTATATTCTCAGGACTAACTTATTTAGATATTTTCTCATGAGTCAATATATTATTTTGTTCCTTAAACTATTACATTTTTAATCCTGTTTTTTTATCTTTCCATTATCTTAATATTTAATTGTTTCTTGATCGTTTGTAACTGTCAGCAATTTTCAACATTACATTGAAATCCGAAGGCGCATTGGGATTACGAAATATGCCTTCCAAAAGTTGAGCAATGTATTAAGAAACAGAAAGAATTTCGTTACAAACAAAGAGAACTGGACTGTTATTTCCTCCTATATGGGACTGATTGCTAGGCAATCTCCACACGATGAAGAAGAGACGTGAAGCAACCGAAGTGTTATTGTACAAAATAATTTTGAGAAAACTATAGAAAAAACAATGACAAAGTTCTACAGATACTAGAAAAAAAGGAAACTTATACTTAACATCATGAAGAGATATTTGAGGTTTCTGGGACTCATAACGAGGAAAGAGGGTTTGGAAAATTTTATACTCACAGGATAGATTTTATGATCAGATTTTTGCGTAAAAATCAAAACAAGCATTATATTCGAGTAAAATATATCTGTGAATGGAAGTTTGGTTTAAGAATAGTTGAATACTGACAGTTCAAATGTGAGCAAAACCAAATAAAGAATTTTCTTGGTTAGAGGATAGGTAAATATTGGTCGTTTATATTTGAGTCTCTAAATATTAGGTTGTCACACATGAAATGACGTACTTTATAGGAAATGAAATACTTCTAAAATTTTACATGGCAAATGTATTTATTTGAATTAACCACATGGATGACTGTTCTTTTACGTATCTCTAAATTCTTCATACCGTCTTTAAAACAAATAATCACCCTTTGGTATGTAAATACTTCAAATGCTGGTATTACGTCTTCCTTCTTGAATAATGTTTTATTGCGTATGAAAAGCTCAAAACGTAATAATGAGTAGGAGAGATATATAGTGAATATGGTGGATGAAGCAAAATTTAATAATCCAGGCTATGCAGGTTTTGGACAGTTGCTTGAGAAGCGTGTGGACGTACGTTGTCGTGCAGCAAAATTGTGCCATCCCTATTCACATGTCTATTCATATGTCTGTTCACATGTTTATCTTTCAATTTTTGGTACAGCCAATGAATTTCTCTACAATACGAGGCTACTGTTATTGTTTTTTCTCGAGAAAAGAATGAATAATGAATAACCCCTTTGAAAGACCACCATACAGTAACCATTAACTTTTATAGGGCTGTGTAGATCTTGTATATTCCTTTGACGATTCACTTATATCTAACCACTGGCCTACGCTCTTACTGTTGCCAAAGGATATCCATTTCTCATCGCTTGTAATGATTTTGAAAAATGTTTATATATTTTTGTACTCATACAGAAAGATTTCGACATTCGATGCATTTAAAAAATGATAATATATTGAACGAAAAATTATCTGGCAACAAAAATAAGACTATATATACAGTTAGTCATTTTATGTGTGGATAATCTAATACAAAAATTATTTGGAGTAAATTACCCTGATGTGTTTGAATTTATTTAAAGGATAGTTAAATATTGTTGTAATAAATAAATTATTTATTAGAATTGTGCCATCCTATTCACATGTCTATTCATATGTCTGTTCACATGTTTATCTTTCAATTTTGGTACAGCCAATGAATTTCTCATACAGAGAGGCTACTGTTATTGTTATCGAGTGATAATGAATAATTGAACAGAAAATTACTTTATAGGCTGTGCAGATCTTGTAAAAATAAGACTATATATACGGAGGAGGTTTCTTTACCATTAGACATTACTCGACATTGTTTCGGATAAACAAATTAACGAAAAAAAAAAAATACGTCATTTTATGTGTGATAATCTAATATTAAATTATTATGTGAGTGGATAAATATTTGAATTTATATGTGTTTGAAAGCATTTATTTGGTTTCAGGATAGTTAAATATTGACCGTTTACATGTGAGTAACACAAAGTAAATAAATTATTTACTTACTGGATACGTAAATATTGGACGTTTATATTAAAATTCTAAGTATCAACTTATTTTGCGGATTGGATAAAAATTGATCATTTATAACTAAGCCTAGAAATGTTTACTGGGTTTGCGGAATGTTGGCAATTTTTATTTGATCCTAAGTAAATCTAATGTTATGTAAACCCTTTCAATAGCGGAAACCGCCTCCACTTTTGCTTAATTCTTGCTTAAGTTGTATGTCGTCTTTTTTAAAATAAAAAAAATAAATATGGACCCGGCTGTAGAAATATTTCCCATTCATAACGTAAAACTTTTCAGGCTATCATCAAAATGTATTTGTTCACCTCAACAGAAACAAACTCCTGGACGACAAACAGTACTGGTTTCGCAATTCTAATTCCACTGCTGATTACATCACGCATAGAATCAGTGAAGTACTTGAGCGATCGCCTCATAAATCACAAATGATTTTGACAACAGAGACCTGTTATAGAAACTCCCCAGCGATAGCATCTCCGGAAGATTATTTTTCAGTTCGCAATTACTTCCTCTCAGGTCTGTTCATGAAGGTTGTGGCTAAGGGCCAGTCTTATGAAGCCCATGACCTCAATGTTATCCTCCGTCTTACCTATTACAGCTTTATGTTAACGCTCTGTCTAAGAATACCTTCGGATCATTAGTAAACATATACGCAGACGATACCACAACTTACGGATACGCCTACGAAGATGTAGATGATCATAGTTGGGCATGCTGATCTCTCTTCTGATCTAGCTCGCACAGCTCAATGCAGGAGAAAGTGGCTTGTAGCATTCAAATACGTCATAATTAATCTAGTAATATTTCAGCATCGCAAAGAAGAGACTCTATTTTCTAAATTAAGTTTTAACAAGTGAATGCTATTTGCTTTGGAGTGCCACAACGCCATCTTAAGTGGATCTAGTACGTACGATCCACTGTTAAATATGCTAAAAAAATTGTTGGATCCTTGTTTCATGCCCTGTCTTTACAACGTTAGATCACAGCGAAAATTAAATATTCTGCTATATCTCTATTGACGCTAACAAATCATCCCAAGATTATGTGGCCTTGTGGATGTTGAATTATTTTCCATCCCCTCAACACATCCCATTCTCGCTACTCTATCCACATTTTCATATCCGATCTTCAGTGGAAATGCTATAGTTCCACCGGTCTACACACTACCAGCTACAACACGCCATGCAGCATACAAAGATTTAACTCGTCAACGTTTTACTTACAATCGGGCAGCTTCTTTCTCCAAAAATGTTATGTTGTGGAACAGACGCACAAAAGGTTGCTTCCTCGATCGCTATAACCTTAACATATTCAAGTTACAAATCTGCCATTTTTGGCCTTACGTTTTGCAATAACTTGGTTTGGAGCCACAGATTTGAGTCACTGTGTCGAGCCAGAAAATGTTGCTCGTAAGAATCTATCTGTCATTGAATAGTGCTGCCATATCTTGTCTGGTGCTCCTGCTACTAATCTCGAGGTTCTTGACAAAATCCAAAGATGGATCTGTAATGTAATCGGTCCTGATTTGACATATCATCTTCAGTCGTATTCTCACCGATGTGACGTGGCTTCCCTTTGTCTTTTCTACAAATATTTTCATGGCAACTGCTCTGACAAGGTTTTTTAACCTGGTGCCCTGACTACATGAATTTAAGCGTGCTACTAGATTGGCATCAAGGTCCCACCCGTTTAATGTTAAATAAACTAAATGAAACCGTTATTTCTAATCCAACAATTTCTTTTATCATACTTCCCGACAGTGGAACTCCCTTCCGTTTACTTCCTTCCTGATAACTACTATCTTTAAAAATTGAAATACAGCGTAAATCGCCATATTCTATCTTCTATAATCCCGTTCATCTTTCATCCTTTTTAAAATCTTTACGTTAATCAGTCTTTTCTCTCATTTGTAATCCCCTGCCTGTTAATCGCATTTTCGCCTTGCTTAGGGTAAAATGGTTAAAAAAATGTTCAAGTGTTTTCTATCCAAGATATACACATATGTCCCTGTTACATTATCACTTACAACAAACTCATTCAGTAACCCTCTACCTTGAGGGCTTCTCGGCCCTTGTGTTTTTTAAACATTAGTATGAAATATTGTAAGGATCGGATGGCTGTAATATAATGCGATAGAGAAAGAATATATCGCCAAAGTTTATAAGAATAACATCGCTCACAAAAATTCGAAAAGAAATTAAGATGGTTATACCGCGTATTAATAAGTAAGAATGAATCTTTTTTATCTAGCGAGATCAAATTTGCGCTTTTTTTGTTAAAAATTCTGTACTTTAGTGTTGAGACTGGAATGACCTCCCCAGGCTGAATTGACTGCAGGAGTTGCCAGAAAGTTGTCAGTGTTTACAGTCAATCACCTTCGAGGCTCCACTCCGTGTTATCTGTCTGGATTTCTGTCTGGATTTCTGTCTGAATTTACTCCCATAGACTTTTCTATATTTTGATATGGCCACAAGGGAGCAAAGGTTTAAAATCACGTTTTTTTTTCAACCCCTGGATAGACTGCCTTCATTGGATGTCGAGCTCCACCTATCTGAAACAGCTGGTAACGAAGCGACAGTTGTCCGCCTTCGGCCATTTTCTGGATTGCAGCTGGACTTCTTTGTCAACGACTATTTCAGACGCATAAGAGGGGAGCATTTTATACAGTGGAAATTTCTTCTCACTTTTACCCCCGGCTATGACGATCTCTGGGACATATATAATGTACGTATATAGATATTATACACATTACGTGTTTTAGAAATCCCTGAATGGTTGTGTAAACATTAGAATTGAGGCAAACAAAAATACTAGAAAGCAATTCAAATTACGAAATATTTTTGCATAAATAAACAAACACAATTATCCGAAAGTTTGTAAATTTTGGAAGAAAGGCAGCAAAGAGAAATAAAAGAATATATAACTCGGGATTCAAGTCTAAAATATTCGAAGATTATGAAGTCATTATTTATAACATGCAATAAAATAATGTATACAACGTTTTGAGAGTACCTACACGTAAACTATCAAAGGATAAAAAATGAACGAGAGTAGAAAAGGCAAATTTGATAAACATAACTTTAGGTACGAAAAATCAGAAATTAAAAACAAAACTACTAGGATACCAAAAAAAAAAAAAAAAGGAAACGTGTTAAGAGGAGTAAGGCATCAACAGATAAATACAACTAAACTTATGTCGCCTTATCGTGAAAGCAAAGAGTAAGTTAGCGAAAATAATGCAGGATAAAGATCTAATCCAAAGAATAATGAAATTTCAAAGCAGAGAGCATCATTACAAATAGAAATTAAGCAGCTGAAAGCCAAAGCCACGGCATCAAATCCAGAAATTGGTTCAATCGATTTACAAGCGAATGGGAATCTGTTTGCTTAGAACATGAATCTCTGCCTATAAAATCGATTCATCTAGATTATTTTGCTGACTGTGGATTTACCACGCCCAAACAAGTCTGATATGTGTACTAACATATAGACAAAATGAAAACACACACACACGCGCACACACACACACACATAACGAATATATATATATAGTTTTTAACGGATTTGCACCAAACAGTGTATATATGCTCCATATATAGCGGGATATCCAATATGAATTTACTTTCCCAAATCCCATAGATTAGAATATAATCGATTTTTCATGCTTCTACACTGTCCCTCAGATTGACACACAGACACGGAAATTTTCGTATTGGCCAGATTGAAAGCCTATAGCTGGCTGTTTCCAAATTTGCAGGAAGAGTAATTTGAAAGATGGTGGTCTTTTATGACCTGACACGGTGCCTAGCATGCTAGCCTGCCAAAAACGAACGTATCGTGTCAAAATAAAAATTTAAATCTGCGACAATTCATTCGTTTGCACTTATATATATATATATATATATTCAAACAGATAATATATATCTGTTATAATTATATATATATATATATGTATCGTATTTTGTAAATTGGCAGGATGTGCGTGTAACGAATGTTAATTTTACGGATTTAAATGAAAATGTCCATGAAGATGGTCTTAAATAGCGGGAAACAACAGCAAAGTCGACTTTTATTTTAACATTAATAATGCATATAATCGATTTTTCATTTTTTCTACAATTTTTTTTCATAGTTTGCGGCCATTTATATCCATATATTTGTTTTTACATATATATATATATATATATATATATAGAATATATATATATATATATATATATATCTTGACTGAAAAGTTAAATCTAGTTTGACAAAAAATCAATAGACTGTCACAATTTTGAAAAAATTTAAACTGATGGCACAGTACTTATATTGGCCCATTCGCTTTTTTTAAACTCAACGTTGATTCTGATTCGCAGAAATATAGCATACCTAAAAAAATTAAATTGTTAACAGACTTTTGAACTCCCGATGATTTGTTTTTGATTCTGATCGTTTAGTGTTACATTAAATTTTTTAGCAGATTTAATGCTTAGTATAGGGCTTGAAAAAATTGGCAGTGTGAGATAAAACAAGGTGTTTCAACAGAACCAGGGCACCCATTAAGCTGGAAAGCGCAAAATATTTTTGTCAAGACGAGATTTTTGACAATACGATTTTTATCAAGCTGGCAAACTAACTCCCTGGACCGCAAACCTCTATATATTATATATATATATATATATATATATATATATATATCAATAAAATACTTTTTAAAAACCAAAAAATGAACTAAAGACAAGGATTTTGATTTATACCGATGTTCCAGTGCAAGATTTATATATGCCCTGTTTTTGAAGAACATCTGGAGGTAAATATAGCATACCTAAAAAAGTAAATTTCTAATAAGATATTTTTTGTAATTTTTAAAAAATAGATCTTTTTTAAATTAAATTTCAGTTTTATTCTTATTTTGCGTAATTTATACAATTCGAAATCATTGTGACACAACAGAACACACACATCAACATAAGGTAAAAGATCCAGGCAGTTTTTCTTTTAGATTTTTAACAATTTTTTGTCTTTATATCTGGCCAACGTAGTATTCCCTGACAGCAAACCTTGAGGTTGAGAAAATGTGGGATGCAATTGAGCTATAGATCAAAAAATAAGATAACACCAAATATTTACTAAAGACAAGGATTTTCGAGAACGTCCTTCTTAGTGAATCAAAATTTAGATCAAAATTACGGTTGTATTTATTTCTGTGTATAACTAAGTCATTTAATAAATTGTAACGTATAAGTTTCTTTTAGTGTTCGTAGATACATATTTTAAAATTGTGCATGTTTCACCAATGTATTTTGAGGAACAGTTTTGGCAATGTATTTAATATATGCCTCCTTATGAATTACTATTTTAGTTTGATCATATCCATAATGGTTTTGGATATTTGATTTATATATCACCCTCAAATGTTCTGATTGACATATGAGATGACGTATTTAACAGGAAATAGACTAAAACTAAAACGAAATCTCTCATTTTATAGTGGAGCAGCCGAATAATTAAATTTGTTTCATTGCAGAATGGGACGTGGTTTTATTGATGATTTTGACTTAAGAGCTTTGAACTCCTTCAGCTCAGGCGAGAAATGGAACGGACGCTGTGGCAACAAGAGTGTACAGACCATCAAAGGGTGACACATTGGGAAAGTAGATATTTGATTGGAATAAATATAAAATGTCACATGGAAAATATCAATGCTAATAGACATGTAAACATTGAATGACATGTTAATGTGAACTTGGACGTTTGTTAGAACATTAATCTTGAAATAAATAATCTTACGGTTCTTTGATAACAGTAATCAAACGAGTAAGTCAAGAGACGATTCGATTAAATAGCAGGCAGGCAATATGTGAGTGGCTTGGTACTTTGATATGGTACAATGGTTAGCAAGCTTGTCTCGATAGATCAATTACGACTGAAGAGCGAGTTCAATCCTCACTGGGTGCCTTGATATTCCACCTTGTGACACATCAAATCTACCCTTAAAAACCACCATTGGGAAGTTCGACGTGGTGTAATAGTTAACAAGCTAGTCTCACTAGATTTACGACTGAATAGTTAGTCCAATCCTCACAGGGTGCCTTGTAATTTCCGCCTTGAGCCACATCAATGCTACGCTTAGAAAATCATTTGGGCACCTCAAGGCGGCGGAATGGTTATCAAGTTTGTCTCATTAAAACAATTTACGACTGAGTAGTGAGTTTGATCCTCACTAGGCGCCCCCTATTTTCGGCCTTGTTGTGACCAAGTAAATGGTTAAGTAATAACAAAAACCAGGTTTGCAGATATATCGTATATTAAACAGTAAGTACACCAGAAGATTATTACACGACTAGTGAGACTGTATCGAATGAACTAGTGCTCACTCTATTCACTGTTATATTTAACAGTCCCCCCCACAAGGAATGTATGTGGCTCAAGGCCGAGTTTAACGTGGGTTTCTCCGAGACCGTAAGCTCGGCCCAAAATATCCCCTTTGAACCCGCCTAGACGGGTTCAGGGACTGTCTACCTCCCCGGACGAAACTTTGCCCTGCGGTAAAGCCTTGTCCGGGTTCCTCTCTGCCGAGGCAGAGAGTTTGACAGTTAAATAATCTATTCGACTGTTCCCCGAAGCCTTCTCTCCTACTAATCTTATAATAGGCGGAAGAGTCTAACATACACTCTTTAGAGGGAGGACACCACAACAGGCCTTGTGTCACATCTAAGCTACACTTATTAAAGCGATACGTAGGCGGTCGCAATGATTTATAAGACTGTCGTATTTTTAAGCTGTGGAATCTCTTAAGCTAGGGATCTTACGATAACGATCTTCGATGCAGGTAAAATGCGATTATTTCTACTGGGTGGTCCCCATCTTTTCTGTGTTGTGTACTTTCAGATCTGTGGTGACCATTTCTCTTTACATCTCCGTGTCCTTTGTAGCGCTTAGTGAGTTTTCTCTTTTCACTATATCTGTTCTTTCAACCATTTTCACAACCTCGTTAGGTAGGTTGTGCGCGGCATTCATCTGTCCTTCTTGCTTGCAATATGTCGTTTGTGTCTCAATCTTTGCTCACATGGTTAGCCCATGATATTCTTAGAATCCTTCTGTAGAACCACATTTCTCTTGCTGCAAGTCTCTTCTCTTACTGTGTGCATTGTATTTTCCAAGCCCACTTTCCTCATTATGTACGCTAGAAATTTCAATTGTCTCTTTCTGGTGTTACGTATAAGGGTCCTTTTTGTTTCTATTTTCCCTAAAATTTCGTTGTTATTCACTCACATGTTCAATCTATGGCATTTTCAGTATCCTTCTGCAGAAGCACCTTTTTGTTGCTTCAAGACATTTCTTGATCTGTGAAGCGATTTTTTCAGCATTCACTGCCATATAAGAGGTCGCATATTACGTAAAACTCTAGTACTCTTTTCTTTTTTTCTAAGTAAATTTGATGTTTTTTATTACGTTGCTTAGCTTTTGAAAGACACCTTCCGCTATCCAAATGCTCCTTTGAATTTCAGTTAACAATAATAATAAATTAATAATAATAATAATAATATTGTTTAGAATTAAACTTTGTTTGGAAGTGACTTGTTACCGACAGGTTTATTAAAATGAATAATTTACATTCGTCGATATACACATGCTACCCTTAGGAACGAGGAGCTATCGAAAATATTTTTAAATTCAAACTTCTGATTATCCGCTATGCGACCTTTTACCGCTGAACGAAATCGTATGGTAATCAAATAAATTCCTCTCTCACTATTAACTCTCAACAATTTCCTTTAATTTGTAGATTATATTAATATTTTTAAATCACTTCTAAGCTCATATTCTACCATTGATTTACTCAAGCTCGCTAGGTATGTTAATTGTTGTTTCACTCTTACCAGCAATCATTACTGGGTGTATCAAATTTTCCAAACCCACTTTACTCATTATCTGCGCTAGAAATTGCAACTATCTCATTCTTATGTTACGTATAAGAGTCGTTTTTGTTTCCATTTCCTGTAAAACTTCGTCGGTACTCACTCAAATGTTCGATACATGGTATTCTCAGGATCATTTCTTAATCTGTAAAGCGATTTCCTCAGCATTGTAGAGATCGGATATTACGTAAAACTCCAGTCCACCTTTCTTTGTTTCTAACCAAATTTTCTGCGTTTTTTACTACTTTGCTTAGCTTTTGGAAGGCATCTTTCACTATCCGAATGTGCCTTTGCATTACAGTTAATAATAATAATAATAATAATAATAATAATTTTTAGGATTGTACGTTATCGTTAATCACTTGTTTGATCTATAGAATTCCCAGCATTCTCTTGTAGAAGCATATTTGTATTTTTTCAAGTCTCTTCTCTATATGTAATGGGATTATCCAGTATCCACTGAAGTATGGCACGACCGATATCACATAAGATTTCACTACTCTTTTCTTTGTTTCCAACGAAATTTTTCTATTACTTTACTTAGCTTTTGGAAGTCATGTTCTTGTATTGTACGCGCCTTTATTTTTTGCTGCCACAGTTTTTGTCCTCCGTTAAAATACTTCCCGGATATTTGCATTTTTGCACTTATATAATGTTGCTATTTCCAATTCATTAAACTACATCTGACAGCAATGCCTCTGGTCAAAAGATGACGTTTTGATGAGCGTGGAACCACGTCTTAATTACTGTTGTTCCCAGATCAACCTGGCTCGAGGTGGTAGCACCTGTTAGGTTTCCAGATATGGGCAAATAGTTAACCCCGAAACTAGAGTTAGAACACTATGAAAGTGTAAAAATAGATTTTTATAGTAAAAATAACAGCAATACATTTTTTTTTCAAATTATTACCAGCGATACATTTTTGAAAAAAAATCATATATATATATATATATATATATATATATATATATATATATATATATATATACCAGCAATACATTTGACTCTCGATTAAAGCCCTCTTTACAAAAATACGTAAATGAAACTTGGTCTACAAACTGATTTCTTACAAAGAATGCATATTCTATTCATACGAACTTATCTTAAATATCTTGTCAGCATTAAATAACCCATTGAGGTTGATGTGTCGTAAAACGAAATGAACCAAACCAGACTCTATAAACCCTATTTACAAAAATGCGTCAATAAGACCTGATCTACAAACTGATTTCTTACAAAATACATATTATATTCATACGAACTTATCCTAAACATCTTGTGGGCATTAAAAAAAACAACCCATTGAGGATGATATACCGTAAAATAAAATAAACCAAACAAAAACAAACCAAACTAAACCAATTTATCATTCTTTGTAATTTTGTTTCTTTTCCTGACAACCATACATTCTGGTTTCTTGCAATAAATATTTGATTTTTCCTCCTCGATTTCCATTAATATCTTCTGTAGACGTTACTTAACGAAGGATGATGGTTAGCATACTAAGGTATTTGGTTATTGCTATTGATTACTGAGTGTATTTTGGATGTCTTATAATTGTGTGATTTAAAAAATAGATTGGTATATGACAAGTGTCACAAGGTTGCATAGTACCTTCAGGAAGGAACGATCCATGAACGACCAAGAAGGTTAAAGAGTTCCTACGAGATCTGTCTGAAAAGTAACAGGACTAGCTGTGATGTGTGAGCAATGGACGAAAGAAAAATAAGCGGATTGTTTTATCATCTAACATGACATATTTGAATTAAATAACTGTAATCTTATCTTTCTGCAGCCATTTCATTTTTTTTCACATGCTTTTGTAGGACAAATCGTGGCTGCTTCATTACGACAATCAACCTGCTAACAACGCCCTCAGCATCCAGCAGTTCCTGCCCGAGAAGAACATCTCCGTACGGGAACAACCTTCCTATTTACCTGATCTTGCTCCGTTTAAATTTTTTTCCTTTTCCCCAAACGTATCATCAATGGGGTCCATTTTGAAGACATCAAGAAGGCTGTACCAACAGAGGTGAAGGGTACCCAAGATAAATCCTTCTAGCAGTGCATAGAAGCGTGCCAGAGAAGGATGGCAAAGTGAATTAGACTTGAGGAGGATTACTTTGAAGGGGAAACCATGTAGTTTGTTACTTGGAATTGAAATAAATTGTTTGCGACACCAGTTCCATTACTTTTCAGGCAGACCTTGTATATAATCTAAAAAAAAAAGAACATTGCAACATTAACAAAGCAAACATTATCACTCGATTTTTTTTACTGTTGTTTTTTTTACCCTAAACCTAGTTAAATTTTATCTAGGTTATTCAGGCCTTCATTCTCCGATAGTAATGGGGCAGATTTAAAACAAAGAACTCCATGTCAAACTCGAGCTTATATCCTTTTTAACCGGATATCTGGCATAATTATTAAAACAAATGCATGCAGACAGAAATTATAAAGAGCATGCGCACACACAGAGATACTTAAAACGGACACACCCACACACACACAGAGATACTTAAAACGGAGACACACACACATAGATACTTAAAACGGGGACACACACACAGATACTTAAAACCGGGACACACACACAGATACTTAAAATGGGGACACACACACAGATACTTAAAACGGACACACACACACACACAGATACTTAAAACGGGAGTGCGCCTTCTCGCCGGAAATATTCAACCTTTACAGCGAGGCGATTCTAAGAGACCTGGGAGTCCCATCAGCATTTATTATTGGTGGACACAAACTAAACAACCTAATAGACGGAGATGACACCATGTTGCTGGCAGACACAGATAGAAAAACAACTTCTAGAGAATGTGGTAAAGGAAAGTGCGCAAAAGGGACTAATCATGATATGCAAGCAGTTAACATGTATTGATGTTACCCAAATCCCTGGGGTACATAATGAGAAAAGAAAGCTTGTAATACAAGTCTCATCATTGTTTTGCTTTTTCATTATTATCAAAACGTTTCGGCAGTTTTGCATAAGCTAATCCACATGAACATATATATATATATATATATATATATATATATATATATATATATATATATATATATATATACTAAAAACTAGGATTGATAGATCGATAGATAGAAAAAGATAGATCTAATTAATTAGATAGAAAAGGATAGATAGATAGATAGATAGATAGATAGATAGATAGATAGATAGATAGATAGATAATTTGACACTCACAAGGTACACTGAAAACAAGTGGGACATTCCTAATGCACTTGCGCAAATGAATAGCAAAATACAAACTGGTGAGCATAGTAATGAGATAAGCATTACTTAGCGGTGGGAAAAACAAGGAATTGGGGAGAGAAGTGACCGTCCATATTCTGAAGGGACACAGGCTTATAGAAGAAGAAGAAGAAGAAGAAGAAGAAGAAGAAGGAGGAGGAGGAGGAGGAGGAGAAGAAGAAGGCGGAGGAGGAGAAGAACAAGAAGAACAAGAAGAAAAAGGCGGAGAAGAACAAGAAGAAGAAGAAGGCGGAGAAGAAGAAGAAAGGCGGAGGAGGAGGAGAAGAAGAAGAAGAAGAAGAAGAAGAAGAAGAAGAAGAAGAAGAAGAAGAAGAAGGCGGAGAAGAACAAGAAGAAGAAGAAGAAGAAGGCGGAGAAGAAGAAGAAGAAAAAATGGCGGAGGAGGAGAAGAAGAAGAAGAAAAAGGCGGAGGAGAAGAAGAAGAAGAAGAAGAAGAAGAAGAAGAAGAAGAAGAAGAAAAAGGCGGAGGAGGAGGAGGAGAAGAAGAAGAAGAAGAAGAAGAAGAAGAACAACAACAACAACAAAACAAAGGAATGTTCGCGTATCTTTTAGTCCTTACATGCAATACCATGTTTTATCCAATTATTTTACAATTATGTTCTCTCAGTACAAGCCCCAAGAGCCACTCGAGGTCGAGGGTTACAGAATAAGAGGCACCGTTAATAAGGATATATAAAACGAGATAACAGTTAACCCTAGACTTGAACAGGTGAGGATTGTAGAGTTCGGGAAGCATCCACTTCGGAGTTGGTTGCAGAAGTCATCGGTTCGCAGGAAGAAGCTGCTCGTGTGGAAATGAAATCTCAGCAACAAAATACAAAAGGGATAAGGGTGGTTGACTACAATGTGCGTGACATGGCGGGCTTTCGCCCTGAAGGAAGAGCTGGTGAAACTAAGGATTTTTTTTTTCTGAACACTTTTCGTAGAACTAGCGATTAAGAACGAGTGACTCGTACGTTTCTGTCCGTGTGAAAAGAAGTTGCGGAATGGAAAAATATTGTCACCCCTAAACAGGAGGAGACGCTTTTGGATTCTGTCGAGACGGGAATGTGAAAACTGTGCAAAGCCTACCCACATATGGCAGCAGTACTTCATTTCCGGTCTGATCTGTCTCTTGTTAAGCTATAAGATGGCGTGAGGAGTCAAATATTTACTGCTTCATGTACGAACGAGGCCATTTCTCCAGCCTCTTTAGCAAAGGAATCGTATGTATTTGTTCTAGTTGAGTTCTGAATTGTATTCATGTCCCAACAGCTACCTTGAGCGCCTGAATCCGGGTTCAGTTTAAGTCTCAAGGTATATATTAGGACTTAAATTCAGCACAAACATCAAGTGGAACTAAGACAA